>VFFE01007170.1:2047337-2216029 GCA_008921705.1 Burhinus oedicnemus | reverse complement strand
CTCCCCCCCCCCCCCCCCCCCCAGCGCACACTCCCTGGAAGGCCTGCCAGATTAATTAAAAAAACAACGGCTTTGACTACGTTTCCTCTGATATTTTTAAATTGCAAAGAGAAATAAAGTAGAAATAATGGAAAAATAATTGAAGTGCGTTAGAATTATGCCTGTTGAAATACATAGTGGGAGTGTTCAGAATGTTAAAGGTGCTACTTCTTCAGTTGGTCTAACCAAATACAAACATATGCAGGGTAACCTGTTTCCACCTGCACTTTTCAGATCATAATAACTTTTAGGTAAAAATTGTTGAATTTGAGATTTTTGCTGCAGATATGTCTGCAGCCCACATTAACTTTTTAGCTGTCATGGTCCAATTTGTGGTTTTTTTTCCTGTAGTGTTTACCATATAGTGTAAACATTGAGAATTTCTCCTGGTGTTGAGAGAATAATAGCCGGCATTGTGCAAGCTGCTGGAACCGTACCTGACTCTGCCACCTGGAGTCTGCTGCTTTGAAATGAATCGCTTAACCTGACATGGGGAAATTTGCAGTTCTGTTTTTCCTAAATGAAAGGAGTGCAGGTAGTTGCTTAGTTATACCAATATGATCTACCCCAAGTTTTTGCATTTTTATGATGGAACTTTTAAGGTGTACTAAAGCAGGGCAGCACCTTTCAAGAGAGCTGCACTGAGGTTTGCAGATTAAACTTTGTTACTAAAATATTTTTAAATCTTCTCACTTTTCTATGTCTTTCCTTTGATTGCCTTTCATATTAAAAGACGGCAGGCTGAAAAGCCCACATCACTTCTTTCAGGATGTTTTCATTTCTGAGACAAACTGTGATAGGCCAGGGTTTTTTGCTTGGCACAGTCTGCACAGAAAATTTCATCCTATGAGATCAAGGCTGTCTGTTACCTTAAGAGACAGGATGCTTGGTGGTTGAGGCGACCGGGGATGTTGCTCGTGGTCTATACCGGCTCAAGTGCTTTTGCAATTGTATTCAGTTGTAGTAACATTTCATGGTAAACAGATCTCAGGGTAAATGTGAAGCACTTGATTCTTAAGGTTTCCAGAACAACTGTTCAGGGAAGAAACTTTTCTCATGAAGTAATCATGCACCGTAAGTAGATTTTGAAATAATTTCTGCATACCACTGATTTTTATGCAATGCTGTGTATCTGCTGTACAAATTAAAATAACTTCAAACAGTCAGAAACCTTTGTAATACTAAAGTTAAGCGTTGTAATGTAAATCAGTATCATCTTGAAAGAAGTTTTGGATCTTGTCAGTACAAAAGTATTACTTCGTATATATTTCTATACTAATGAGCATTTTTCCTTCTCCTCCACCTTCTTCACCCCCCACCCCCCCTCCCAATTTTTAAGGGTTTCATCTTTGGCTTGTCAAATGGACATTAAGCGACGCTGAGTGTTAACTGCGAGAACTCTATAAGCACAGCGGCTGCTGGGATGTTGCGACAGAACGGTGGAAGTAACAAGCGTGGTTTGGGATTAGCCCGACTGTCTACCTCCAACTTCTTCACCATCTCTAATTCAGGAAATTGGGGAATGGGGCGCAGCACCAAGAGCAGCTCTTTGAGCAGCATTAGCTCCAACTCTGACTGCTATGATAATCCTGTTGTGGATCCAGAATATATCATGCAACTGGTGAATGATGTCAGAAAATTTGCGGATGTGCTACTGTATTTGAAGGAAGCCATTCTTTCAGAAGGTGTGTCAGTTGTTCTTTATTCTTGATTATTAGATTTTTCTGAAAGTCTCACAACTCCATATGTTTTTAACTAGTCTTTACTGTGGTTATTCCCCCTTGTCCTTTACCTTCCCCCTTTATCCTCCCTTCCTCCCCTCCCCCCCAGCATGATGATTACGGGAAATGGTAGTTGTTAGTTTGGGTTCTGTATTTCCTCATCAGAACACTGTGCAATCTGTTTCATAATCGTAACAAGGGAAAATAGGCTTTTAGCGGGCTGTCCGGGCTGATGCTGAAAGTTAGCAAGACCATCAACTGATTATTTTTTTAACCACCTGAATGTTCTTTGTAATTCCAGAGAATTCTGTTAATATTTTGGTGATGTTTCAGTTTTCCAGGCTGTTTTGGTTTGGTTTCTGAAAGCCTTATACACTAGCAGTTTGAGTTCTAAGGTAGAATGTAACTCTCTGCACTTTCTTCCTCTACGAGATAAGTATTTACCATCTTCTGCCAGCAGGTGGAAACTGCAAATTTTCTTGCTTATGAGGAATGTGCATTATTGTGTGTTCCTAGTTCTTTAGGGAAATGGTATTAGTCCACTTCTGGTCATCAGCGGGAAAGCTTTTGTCGAACTTCTGCAGAAATGTTTTCATGTTAATAGCTGAAATGACATCCAGAGCAGTTTTGTATAAGATGTGCTGAGAATTTGCAGGCACCTCTGTGTTTCAAGTGAGCCTGCACACAGCTGAAATAGCTCTGCCAAAAGGTGTGAACAAATCTTAACAGAGACATAATTTGAGAGTAGTGATCACTTCATGTTGACAGTGTTTTTGCTGAGCACACAGGATGAGCAGAGTTATTTGTGAGGTCGGGTGTCTGGTGCCTACTGACACTGAAATGGGCATCCTGTAGGAAGGGACTATCAAAATACTGAAGTGTTCCAGTTGCCACGCAGCAGTTGTTAATTAATGTTCAGTTTAAAATTTTGGACTAGGAAGAGCCAAAAAACTAACATGGAAGACAGGAATTGTCTCTTGTTTTATATTACATTGTGGAATTACTTTGTGAAATAGTTGTCCATTTAAAAGATTGTTAATTTATAAAGTAGAGATGTTTCTTTTCCACAGTTGGGTGTGTTCTTTTTGACTTCTGCCCCCAGAATCTTGTAATATAGTGAGTTCTGTAATATTGGGCTTGCTTACTGCTGCTGGAGACAACCTCCTGGAAGCTGCATAATTTGGATTGCATTTCTCCATCTTATTTATCTTTGGAAATGTTTACAGTTGTCTGTCCAAAAACTAACAAAAACTTACTAAGGTGATTGAACAGACTCCTTACACATGAAATTCTGGCTCGTAATGCTTGCAGCTTACCACGATCCTGAAACGAGTTACATGAATTATCACAAGGTGGAATCAATTGCAGGGATAGGAAATTAATTTCTTCCTTTTTGGACAGCATTAATCTATTGACTTGATGTAGATTTTGTTGAATAGTAAAACTTTAAAGTTTATGAAATAAGAACTAAAAATAAATTCTGCTATTAGCTACAGGAAAAAAAAGTTATTTTGATGTGTATATGCTGCATGCATCTTTAAGCAGTGGCAAATACAAGTGGTGCAATAGGGTTCCATCAATGAGCTCTTGTGTTTGCCTGGTAAGCATTCCTAGAATCTGCTGTAGGTCTTGCAGCCTCCAGCCTCTATTCCCTCAGTGGGCTTCTACATCTACTGTTCGTTGTAGTATTGCTACTTTGGCAGATTTGTCTAAAAACTCCTTTCTATGCACAGTAACTTCATTCTTGACCATGCAGCTCCCTGTTCACCAGGGCCGGCTGTTCCACTGCTGGGGTCTGCATCGGTAGGTAGGCTGATTCCAGTGGGTGCATGCCTTGAATTTCGTACCAAGTGATGGTTGTGTTCCCTGCTTGTGTTATCTGAGCTGCCTTGGAAGAGCCCGTGGTTCGCTTAACATTCTCTTGATGTAGTGATGCTATTTTGGATTATAACATGTATTCCTGTCTGAACTAGATTATAAGTGCCTTTGGATTATAGACATGTACTGTGTTTTGTACAGTACCAATGCAAGTCGATATATAACATGAAGAATAAGTTGAGATCTCTTTTAAGGGAAGAGTGTTATATAACTTGAATTTTGTGTAGGTTTCAAGGGTATTTTTCTTGGCATTATTTATGCTAATATAACAATTACTTACAGTAGTCTCATTGTCATAATGCTGAATGAATTTTGGATATTACTTTTCAACAAAGGTAAACGCAGCATTGTAACTTACTTTGATTATTTTCAGACTCTCACCCAGCAATGTTTGTTGTATAAACTGAAATCTAAAAAACTTTGAATCTCCTTGCTGGCACCAAGTAGGAAATTTGTTTCTTAATGGTACTTCACATAAAAAACCAAAACCCCTCCACCCTACCCCCCCCAAAATCCCCCACCACAAACCCACAAACAAAAAACCCTCTGAATATGTAGCCTTTTTAACTGTAGGTTGAAAAGTCTGTCAGCTGTTTGGACATGAGAGCGCTGCAGTTGCCTCTTGTGTTGAGTGAAAGACCATGTGTTCCATACACTTCAGTTCTTGCTGTCTTTTTTTAAATTCCCTTTTGAATCTAGGCATTGTACTCACTGGATGTAATGATCTGTTATTAGCGATCCCACTTGAGGCAAAAGATCAAGGTACTTTACAAAATGTCTTCATTAAAGATGATGTCTGGGCACTTTTTGAACCTAGGTTAATGGATCCAGTGGTGTTCCATGAGAAATTTATTATTTGATTCTACTTGATGACAGGCTGAACCTGTGGTGGTTGAACAGCTCAAACGGTTAGTGCATCTGTCTCTTGGTCAAGTCTATGGTTAAATTTCCAGATGAGTGAGATTGTGTCATATGGCTGATACTAGGAAGGGTAGTTATATTGTCATCATTGTGTCTTTGTGTTTGAACTGAAAGGTCTTTTCATTTGTAGCATTCGTACTTTATGAGGTCAGAGATAATTGATATATATTGAGGAGACTCAAAATAAGTCAATATTCCCTCCTTTCTCATAAGAAGAAAATGAAAACAGTTCCTCAGAAATCCCTGCCTGGAAGGCCAAACTTGAGAGTGTACGTTGAGTTAGAAGACTTAGATCAGTACCTGCACTCTGTGCTAGTCGTAAGACTGTTCATTTGAGTTTTCACTTTTACTGTTGGCATTCTATATTCTTGATATACCCCTGCTTTAGTTGTTCTTTCAGTTTTAATGTACATCCTAAATATAAACTGTTAAGACATAATGGCTTGAAAGCTGGTGAGTTTTCTCTTTGTGTTTTGAGTTCCAGTAGTAACTTTTCAGCTATTGGTTGAGAGTGTGAGAACCTAATTGTTGCCTTCAACTTGCACCTGTGTTTGACAACCTAGGACATACAGTGCAGTACAGTCTAAAGGCTGGAGTTGTCTGTGATCTTCAGAGGTAGTGGCATTCAAGAAGAGAAGTAACCTTCCGTGGTAGAGAATGGTTTAGGAACTGAGAAGTTGTTTGCCTCCCATGGAGACCTCCTGAGGGCTTAACAACCTGAACCACGCTATTGAAAATACTTGAATTTGAAATGTGTGGGGTACACTTAAGGTAAATCCTGTAACTTGAAGAGGTTAATTCTTGTCCCAAAGCATGAGTTTAATGCATCTGCACGTAAGCACTGTTGAATTTTGAGGCTGGGTGACTTCTACATGTATAATACTTTCTTTTGGAGAACAGGAGATGGAGGGTAACTGCTATGTGCTGTCCAATCTTTTCAAAAGATAAGGATCCCTGTAGCTCGTAGAAGTTGTATAGAAAGCATGTAAGCCACTTTTTGGCACAAAACATGCAGGACCTACCTCTTACAAACTTATATTATAGAATTTATTGGTTCAAAAATAGTATTGCTTATTGCATAGATACATGAAATCGAGAATCTGTTTAAGAGTAGGTATTTGCGTGAGATTGGTGACGCTGTAGTCTGTGCTGTTACTGTATATAATAAATTCCACCGTTGCTTTAAGCAAATGATGCCACTGTGTGGTCTTCGCTCAAATGAGATTCTTTTACTCAGGTTTAAAAGGACCACACAAAAGAATATTTAGGACAGTCTGAGTTCCTAATTAGAAGATATTTTACTAAGTGTTTCACTTTTAAACAGTAAATAGTAGCTTTTACTTGCATCACATCAGAGATGGGGGAACCATTCCTGTTTCCCTAGTCTGAAGATAGTTAGCTACTACTTTTGTGACATCTGCTATTTATTTTTTTTTAAGGAATGTAATGCATGCTTCATACTGTAAGTTCTGCCCTGGGGACTGTGGGAAATACTGTGTTTCATTATGAATAGCTGTAAGGGTAAAATTTGCATGTGGTTTAAAAGTGCAGGAGTAATTATACTTTATACTTTAATATGTAATCTTGACTGTACTTCAGAATATATTTTGGAATTATTGCTTGCTTTATCACAAACTTTGAAGTAATCTTCAAAGTGTGATATTGTGTGCTTCATGTGGGTAATTCTGCATCCTTTTCATGAGCAAAAACTTTTTTCCTCAAGTTATCCTATCTTCAAGTAATGTAAATTGTAGTTTATTGTAAAGTGCTAATATACCTTTTTTCCCATATATCTTAGAAAACAGAATGGCAAGATAAAGCTCTTACCTTTTATCACAGATTTCTCTTTGAGGATCAGATTTTGCTGTCTGCTTTCTCAGAGTCTGATAAGATTTTATTTATCTATTTATTTTTAAACTGAAGCAGAGGTAAAAATACTGGTGAAGCTGGATGGCCTGGTCAGGAATGTGTGCATCCTCTTTATAGTAGCACCAATACCTTCAAAAGGATCAGGAATGCTACCTAACTTGAAACCTATCAGGTCCTTATTTTTGAAGGATAAGATATTCAGCCCAGTGGGACAATTTTAGAGGTGTGTCAAGCTAAATAGTTTCCTCAGAGTAAGGAACTTGTAATCTCTAGTGACTTCAAAACCTTGCTTTAGCACCACGGAGATTGGTATTAATTGCATGCTACACTAAAAGTCAGAAGCCATCTACTGAATATAGGGCCTGAGGGTCAAAGATGGATGATTTCAGCTCTTTCAGGCTTGATAATATGTACTTTTTTAGTACTGTCCATATTTTTGGTATGATGAAGACACTGTGGTATTTTTAGCATTTGATTTTTTTATTTCTTTATTTTCTTATAGTGTAAAATATTAATGTCCTTTTTCTGAGGCAGTATTTTTGAAAGTCAGTTTGTCCTGGTTTGGTAGGGAAATCTGAAGTTCATTAGCTGTTGCAGTGAAGATTATAGATTGAAATTATGATAATTTATAATACTAGGTGTAATTTTGCTGTTTGTTCTTTATTCTAATTTTGATGTTTCTCAGTGAAAGGTGCTGTCTTTGATACACCTTAAACTGGATGTATTTACCTAATGACACCTCATACTATGAATACTTGGTAGGTGGGCAAACTGCTCTAAACAAGGATCTGATAAAGTGTTTACCTTTCTTTGCAACAGTCTCTGGAAGGAATGTTTGGGATCTTTTTTTGTTTTGAGGGCAGTTGGACTGATTTCTTCAAAACTTCTGTGGAAGATGGTGCTGGTTTTCTGTTTGATAGTATTTTGTGATCTAAATAAAAAAACCTTTATGGGAGAAGGGAAAGTAAAATGCTGGTAACTTTCGGGGACCGTGAGAACATAGTGATTATCAAATGCGTAAACAATCTGGTTGTGAATTGATTAAATGGCCTTCAAGAATCCTTGGGAAAAGGCAGAGGAATTCACGTAAACTGTAGTACATTGTTTCTCGTATTCCATGTAGCACAAAAAAAGGGGAAAACAAACTGTCTAGTAGATAATAAATCCTATTACAGAAATCGCAACATTTGAGAATGTTGACAAATCGTCTGAAGTGGAATTTTAATGATAATCACTTCTAGGATCCACTGAAGTGTTATATACTTGTAATATCTGAAGAATAATTCTGTAATTATTATTAAAATATGACCTTTTTTGTACTTTGTAGCTCTACTAAGACTTGGTCCACAAGGAACTAACTCAGTGTTTTAAATGTATTAGCCTGTAATAACATTGCTTATCCACTTGCTGAACCAAATAAGGTGTTAAGAGGTAAATTCTGACAATTTGCTACTTTGGATGTTATTGTTGCCATAGCAGAGTTGGCAGAATTGACCTTGTGAGCCACAGTAGCAGGGAAGCCAGGACTAAACCTGGCTGGGGAAGGTGTGAGGCAGCTGGAAGGAGTAACTTCTGAACATGCATCTACAGAAATTACAGGTTTTTCTTCCCCACTAGTAGCTGAATTGGCGGTACGGTTCTGTAACTGTTGAAAATCTGTAAGATGCATCTAAAATTGTTGGTTTCTTATTATAAAGCTTGTTATGTTTAGGGCTCTGTTTTAAACCATGCTAATACTGTATTTCCACAGCAGCTTAGAGAAGAAACTTAAGTGTGAGCTGCTGTGATCTCACCACCTCTTCTTGGCACCGCTAGTAGTTTGCTGGTGACTGCATAGCAAGCCAGTTCTGGGGGGGAAAACTGCCTGAAAACTAGTCCTAGGAAGAAAGGAACTAGTTTTCAGCCACATTAGTTCTGTGAACTGACTTGACTGTAAGGTTGTACTGAGTACTAGCAAAATAGGGAGAAGGTGGCTGGGAAAGGAACAAGTGGCCAGAGGTTAAAAAAAGGTTCTGACTGTGAGGGTTTAGGCAGAGTTGGTGTGGAACTCCACTCTGGCATTCCAGCATACACTGCTAAATCCTGTACCAACTTTTTTGTCTCCTTTATTGAATGCTAAGTTTGACAGGGGTATATGAAAGCAGGGGGGGTGGGGAGGGAAGAGAACAGCAAGCAGAAAATGTTCCTTGTGGATGACAAATTAAGTAACCTTCTTAGCTCTGAGCTTTTTGCATATTTGAATTTGACAGTCATCTTTTGAACTTGCCTTCCTAAAACCCGCTTCTTATATGCGAAGACATGTGCTTCCGGTCTTTCTGACCTGGAAATTCCTTAGTACGCTCTTCCACATATCTCCAAGTAGTAGTCACTTCTAAATCTGTCACTTCTGTCAGTCTGAAATTGAAACTGTTCTTTGACAAATGTTAATAGCTAAGCTAAGATTTGTAAAGGATATAGACAGGATAAGAACAGAGTAAATACTTCCTTAAATTTTTTTAATAAGTAAAATTATTGCTAAGAACCCAAAGCCAATAGTAGTGACTTTTTTTTAACAGCTTCTGATGCTTTTTATGGAAAAACTCAGAGGGGAAAAAAAATAAGCAGGCCTGTAAACTGCTTCTCTTAATAGAGCTCTAGAACCACAGCAAGTCAGAGACCACCTGGTCATTTTCCCATGTTTCCCTTACTTTCACACTGTCCTTTCTTCCTAGTCTCTCATGAGCAGAAAGCACTGAGATCCCTGGCTGTGAGTCCTATTCCTGTCTAGTGCTAGATTCCTCAAACCTGTGAAGTTCTGCAAAGAAAGGAGAAGTTTGACTACCCCAGAGAACTCTGTCCATGAAAGAACTAGTGAAATCTGAATGAAGGCAAGCCTGCAACAATCCACCAAAAAGTAGTTTGCGGTCAAAGTTTGTGGGAGATGCCCATAGCTATGGACCATGCTTTTTCCCAGGAATGTTACACTTAAGCCGGGAGAGAGAACTTTCCACCTTTCTTGCCATTCCACTCCAGATCATTCCACAACCTGTTTTGCCCAAGCTTCTTGTTTTCTATGAGTCTGCCATCTTGCAGGCTTTTGTTAGGGAGTCTTGGACTTTCAGATGCTGTCACCAGAGTCAGAGGAGCTGGGCATTTCTTCTGCATTTTCTTTTGCTTTGCAGGTTTGCTATATTAGAACACTGCTTAATTAATCTGCAGTCATGGAACAATTCTGCGGCTTCCAGTACCCTGAACAAGCAGAGGAAAAAACCCAACCTCCTCTTGAAGTTCAGTTCAAGCAAAGCTGTGTTCTTCATAGTCAAAGTGTAAGCTGCTGGTTAAGTGCAGGTTGCTAATGTTGGATAGTAAATGCTGTTTCTTCAGTTTCAGGGAAGACTGAAGTTAAATAATAACTTAGTGGACCAGCAGATAAGTTTGTGGCTGATAGTACTACCCCTCCCCCAGTTGCATACTTCACATTCCTTCAGAACAAATGTTCGCTTGTTGCTATAGTGTCTTAAGATCAGTGGTCAGGAGGGGGGGGTGTGGTGTGTCTTGAAGGCCTGTTAGTGTTTAAAATGTAAAATCAACCCTTATGTGCAGCCTGGATATTTTTGTTGACTTAAATAATTAGCATATCTGTCTTTAGGAAAACTCTGAACTGCTTATAAGAGAGCACAGGCATTTTCCGTTTTTATGTTGCTCTTGAAGTGCAAAAAATGTACTACAAGGCAAAATTCGATTTTTCCTCCTTTTTGCATTTCTGATGTACAAAAGAATCTCAAAACACTTAAAGAGCCTTAGCTATTTTCTTAATTAGAATTACCTTCCCTTTCTGTCACAGCAACTAGACTAATGAAACTGAAATTACAAGATTAAAAAGATGAAAGGTGAGTAGTGAGGAAGAGGACGAAGAGTCAGGTTTTCTTTTTTGAATGTAAATGTAAAGTTAGGTCTTTCAACAAAAAAATTCTTCGAATATAGTTTGCAGCTTAAAAAACAGAGGAACACTTGCGACACAAACTTAGATCTCTCAAAGAACTCTGCCCCAACATCTGAAAGATAAGATTTGGTCCATATCCAGTGTGAAGACTTGCGTTCTTACCAGCAATTCCTGTTTACAGGTAGGAGCTTTTCTGGTTAAAAACAAAACAAAAACCCCTTGCCCTAAATTAGCATCCTAGTCTTGGCAAAATGTATTATAGTGTATCCACAAAAATACTCCATTTTATCATTTCTCTGATGCATCAATTTATCAAAGTTGCAGCATAAAACAAGAATATGCCTAACAGCATAGTGTTATGAGTTGACTGTCATTTTAATGATCTGATCTTCATGCAGATTTCATAGACTAAATCGTTCCTTTTCCGCCAGTTTCATTGGGAGTGTTTGTTCTTTCTATTTATGTAGCTAGGTCACAGAACTGAAGCTGACTTGTTTCTTAATTCCAAGCAAGCGTTCATCTAATCTGGCAGTTGCAGTGATTTGGTTACGTTAGATCTAATGTCTCATTAATGAATTGGAGTTAGAGCTGCATGGCAGGGTAGGAGGTTTGATGCAGAGCCTGGACCTTGATCTTCATAAGTAGCTGTTGCCCTTTTTTAAGGAAAGTAGGATTTTATTGCTTTATTGCTTTGTCTCCCTAACATGCCCCTTTTTTATAGAAGATTGAAGTGACTCATGTAAGGCTGTAAGGAATAGTTATGTTTGGGTTAAACTTTCATCTTAATGACATGCATTACAGAACAGTGTAATTGAAAAACATAGGACTTGAATTTTGTTTGTAGAGGCTGTGATTTCGCTGAACAAAGGATTTCCTTTTTACCATTTTTTTCTCTTTGAAGGTACTTTCTTAGGCTAATTTTTTAAAAATATGTAGGGATTCTTATTTGCCAGTTCTGATTATCTTGATTTTGCAGACTGTTAAGCTTAAGATGAAGGTTGGTTTATCAAACTTAACCTCTTCAGAGTTGTGTTCTGTGTCATGACTAAACTGCTTGACACATTTGAGCAAGTCCAGTTACTGCTTAAATCTGAAGTGGCAATGAAAGCCTCATTATTATTTAAATTTCAAATGGCAATAAAAGTATATCTAATGCAAGGAGGGGTGAACAGCTTTTTAAAGCAACTTACAGGACTCATTTCTGGGGTTAGGGCACTCAGTTACATAGTCCTTTTGCTTGTGAAGCAGCATTTAAAATGGCTCTGGGTGCTTTGGTCGAGAATGATGATCAGAGAATGAATGCTGGGACTTTGGTCTCTCACCTTCTTGCATGTCTGTATGTAAAATAACATACAGACCTTTTTATTTTCTAATGTAAATGGGTGTTGGAGAATGTATGGGAGAAATAATAAAGCTTAAAGTTGAAATTCTGATGACTTGAGTAGTTCTAAAGAGCTATTGTGATAATATAGCCTGTTCCCTTTTTCAAATGTGTTGATTCTGCTGTGTTTAATTTGGGTTCAGGGCCCACAGGTGAGTGCTGCAGCAGTTCATTACATTTTTAAAAGTTCTGTTGGTACTATTTATCTATGAGACGTAGAATGACTGTGGTATTATGCATGAGGCTATGCATACTGTGAATGCTAAAGCAAAAGGGAGGCTCTTATTTTGGCAAGAGTAAAGTGTTTCTTCTAACTCTTGTAATGTCTTAATCATTTTCTAGTTTTAGGAATCTACAAGATGTGGAAGACCTGGTGAGGAAGTTTCAGTTAAGATGCATTGAAAATAATGTTGTCTTTGATTAAAATGAATTGCAGGATTGTAAATCAATAATTTGTAGTAAGTATATTTGTAGGGTGGAGTTAAAGCACAAGTGTGTCCTTTCTTTCACTCTATGCCTTTTCAATAAGAGGTTTCGACATCTTTAGGATTGTGGGCGAAATTTCAGTTTTGTAGCACGGGATTTTGAAAGGGTGCTCTTCTCTGAGCACTGTATTGAAATTCTTCCAGTACATGCAGTTTAAGGCTCTGTGTTGTGAACAAATTTAACATCTCAGCTGATGATCTGCTTTTGGACTACAATATTTTCTTAGCTTTATTTGTAAGATCAAATGTTGCTGAAATAGTTACGGACAGGGAATTCCTGAAGCATTAGCTTAAAGACTGCTCAATGTTCACAAATTCCTATTGCTGTTTTAGTGTTGACAGTGGTATGAATGGATTCTTTAGTAGGATGGTTAAGGTATTTTGTGGTTTTGGTTTGGTGGTTTTTTTTTTCATTCATTATATATAGGGTACTTTGTTCTAGATGTTACCACAACTATGGAACTAAAAAGTCTGTCTAGGAGTTCTTCAATACTGACAAGTGGAGGAAAAAAAAAACATTTACTGGAATCACTAAAGTGGAGGTGCAGAGAAACAGAACAGTACTGGTCAGGAAAACGGGCTGTGGTCTCAGCACACAAGTAGATTAACCACTGCCAGCAGAAGAGCAGTTGGAGGAGGCAGCTTTTTGGAGGGATAGTCCTGTATGTTTTTTGCTTCATTTGGTAAGGTGCAAATTGCTTATCTGAAAGCTTAGTAGCATACGTGAATTGTGATAGGGCCTTGAGAAAGTGACTATGATAAACAGCTTATGCCAGTGATGAAGAAGGAGAAACTGACAGTAGGATTAAGATTGCAGAGCGGTCAAATTAAATGCTCTCTGATATTCATGTTTAAGCCTTCTTGTTAAGAACAAGCAAACAAATACAGCAAGCATGGAGAACTCTTTCTAGCTGTAGCTGGCTTCAGCTGATGACTAGACATGAGAATTTAGAGAACTTAATTTGGAAAGAAAGCAATAGGTCTGGAGTGTAGAAATAAATTGGTTTCTTAGTAATGACAGAAGCTTGTTATACAACATCAAATGCTGTGTGCCATTGAATGAAAAGTTAAATTCATGGGGCTACTATTCAAATACGTAGTTGACCAAGTTCTGCTTGTTTCTATTATAATTTTCACATTCTGTAGCTTTTATTGGCCTGCACATCCTTTGGTTGTTTTTTTTAAATTTAGCATTGACTAGCTGGAATGACAACTTCAGTGGTACTAGGGAGAAACAGCTGTGTAAATCCAGAACTGTAAAGCAAACAGATTGTGTGGTTTGTCTTTCACCTTTCTATTGCAAGGTATTTGCGAGGAAATACTACTCAATTAAAAATGCATAGTGAGCTGTGCAGTGGGTTACTGTTGTCTTTTTGGGCATGCAAGTGCCAGTGTGACATCAGTTACTGCTATGATGACAGTGGTGTTGTGTTTTCTCTTGATATGAAATCATCAAAAGATGTTTTGGTGTGAAATATCTGATACCAAAATGTTATATTGCAGAGGGGATTGACTGTTCCTAAATCTAGGAAGTGTGAAGTATTTCCTCTTGAGCATTCAAATGGCTCATCATTGTCACCTGTGCAAGTTATATAGTCAGGCTTTACTCTCTTGGGTTGTTTCAGCAGGACTTCAATGCTGGAACTTTAAATAATTAATCCTTTATGTTCACCAGTTTTCTAGACAACTAATGGTACTGGCTGCTACCGTAGTGATTTGAATCCCACTTAAAATCTAAGTTGATTTTGCGTAAGTTTTTTTCTTTTAATCAACAAAAGAGAAATGGAATACTATCACATCCTATAGTAGTCCATAATGATGTTTAAAAGATCCTTTAAAAGAAATGCACAAAGTAATGCACTTCTTGTTTAACACCATATAATCTCATAATCCTGGCTTTGTGTGGTCTTTTGAAAACTAGGTGGGCTGGCAGAAATAAAATAGCATCTTCACTCAATCAGTGACTTAGGCTAAAAGTAGAAAGAGCAGCTGTGTAGAACAAATAGTGGTTTTAGACTAAAAGTAAAAGGAGTTAAAGGTTAAGTATTTTTTTATAATCTCTTGATGTTGGTTAGCAAAGGTTAAATTTATTTTCTTTTGAATGAATAAAACAAAACATTCATACTACTACCACTTCTGTGTGCTAGTTTGATATGGTAAGATAAGCTTTCTGGGGATAGTCTTTCCTTCTCCATTTTGTTCTTTTTTCAGAAATTTGTGCTGTTAAAGTTGAGTGAGTAGTACTTCATAAGTTTTCAGAACTTGAAACAATATGCAAGGAACATAGTTGCTTAAAGCATAAAAGTTTTCTCCTTTTATTTTAAGTGTCTTCGATTGCCTCCTGTTCAGTCCAGAGACGACTTTACTAATTTTTAGTGAAAAGCTGCTGAATAAGAAATAAGTAGCATACTTCTGAAAGTATAGTCGCCAGTCCTGATGGATGTGACTTTCTGGTGAAATGTGACTGATCAGGCTTATTGCAAGTGTGTTCATCATAAAGAATGTAGTCTTACATCTACTTGACTTTAAAATGTGTTCTGAAAGTGCTGAAGCATTATCATCACGTAGTTTTATTCTTAAACTCCTGGAAGAATCACGGAAATAATATGAACAGTGGCTAAAATGGCCATGTAGTATGTTCACTCTCATTTGTCAAAACAGGTAAATACAGAAACTCCAGCAATGTTCATTACTGGTTTCTGATCTTTAAATTTTGGGTTAATAAAAGATTAATGTATTCTAAAGATTAAACTGCATGGCTGAACACATCTAGGTTAGTTGACTGGAATCTCAAGGCTAGTAGAATACAAAAGTTGAAGGAATGTGGCATACAGCATATTGAAATAGATTAATGAAAAGCTGCATTGTTGTAGGTTTTTTCCAAAAGACTTCCCCACATACACAAATGGGGAGTTCATCTATGAATTTAAATGTGAAATGAATGTGAAGTAACAACTGTTCTGCTGATGTCAGTTAGCAAACCAACATAGTGAAAATATTTAACTACTTTCATTGTAGGAAGAATTATAAGATTTTGATTATTCTGATGTATTTTGCACGTACAGCATCTATTTTCTTGACTTTTTGAAAAGACTTTTTTAAGACATCTTGATTTTTTACAACTTTTAATTTCTGAAAATTAATCTAGTCTTGGTTTGCCCTATTTACATAGGCAAGAAGGACTTTTTACATAAGCTTTGACTTTTGAAAAGTACAGAATTGCCCCATAATTAAAATGGGGTAGGAATGTTAGCCCAGTTTAAAAATAAACAAACAAACCCCACCACAGCTTAAGGTAGCATCACAGAGGCTAGTCACCACGGTTAATGGTTGAATGTAAATGGATAGACTGATGTATTTTGGTCAGTCCTTGATAGCAAATGACAAATCTGAAAGGGCTGGTTTGGTATTTGTGGTACACAACAAAAGCTCATCATGCTAGAAATCTTACCTGGAAGGCTGGACTAATGGGGGATAGTTTTGTGTCTTATCCAAGAGCAATTTTTCTGCAAAAATCGCAAGCCTGCACTTTCATCCTTTTTATTTCAAAAAGTCAAGAGAGAACTTCCACCCTTAAAATACAAAAAAAAAAAAAAAAAAAAAAAGTAAATACCAGTTGCTTTTTAATTTTAACCTAAATTTGTACAACCTAATTTTAAAATCAGATTTAGTAGTTAGCAGTAAATAGGCAACTGACTTGCCAAATGTTAAATGCTTTCTTGTATTATAAAAACATTATTTGTGTATAATAAATGAAATCAAACATTACTACTCTCAAAATACTGTATTCAATAAGCTATTTGTAGGAAATTTCCATGCATTCTCACTGGATTGGATCTGTATATTATTCTTCTCAAAAAAACCTCCCAAAGTTTAATGCTTTTATGTCAAATGGAGGGGTTTGGGTTACTATTTTTATGCCTTTCTTTTCCTCATTCCTAGTCAAACTTCACATGTCCTTAGATTTTCTCCATTGAAATAATTGCTTAACTGTTTATTTTCCATAAACTGTCACTTTTGCTGCAATATAATGTGATTGAAACATTGGTTGCAGTGGATTCTGGAGCACATGTTGCCAAAGTGTATGAATTTGGTGTAGTGTCTTTTAATGATGCCATGACAACAAGGGTTGCCATGATACTGATTGACAAAAAAGCTAGGACTGGCTAGCTTGCTATTTTGAAAGCTTCAAGTACGATGTTTCTTGACATAGGGTGGGTAGGTAGCTTCTAATTCTGCATCATAACACAGGGTTGAAATGTGATGATTTCACTAGTGCCTTTGGCAGCTTCCAACTTTGTTACAGCTTTTACAAGGATAAATTTTTCCAGAAATTCTTTAAGTTTTTGTTTTTCAGTGAATTAAAATGTTTCATTCCATCTGCAGCATGTTTATACAGCCAAATAAAGGAAGAAATACGATTGCTGAGACAGCTTTCTGATTACGCCTCAATTGTGACCACCAACAAATAAAATATCTACACTACCACTAAAGGAAAAAAAAGCCTTTGCTCATTTTGTATCTGTACAATTGTTGAAAAATCACGTCTGGCCCATATGTTTATTGCCTTACAAAAACTTCCTTGAGACTAGACAGCAATGACATAGGTAAACTTTACTGTGGTCAAACCAAGGTATAAAACATGCTTTCACTGTGTTTCATTAGCTCTTGTTATGTTTTGAGTGTGATAGTGACCTCTGTCAAATCAAACAAATAGGGCAGGCAGTTAATCATGTTAGAATGGGGCTGATAGGTGGAGGAGGGCAAAAATAAAATGATGGGTTAATTTGGGACTGTTTCCCAAACTGCAGATGTAGGAATTAGGTGATTTCCACACAGTTCATTGTTGTATGATTGTTTTGCCTACTCTTGTGATGCTCACTGGGAAGTCTCATAGTCTGGATCAGGTTCAGAACTGAGTGCTGACAGTTTTGTAGTACACAATACAGACATTGATGAAGATGATAGTAACATGATTTTAAAGTAAAGTTGTTTTACATTGAAGCAGCTTCATTCCAATTCTGACTTTTTTTTTTTCTGATCTAGGTGACATAACTACTGATACCATGTGATCTTTCTCTGTAACATAACGGAATCAAGATGTAATTTACATCAATGCCAAAAATGAGGTTATTAGTAAATAAGAGGTGACAGTCTTTTAGTTGAGATGTTGCTCTTGCAGATTGAAATGTTGGTTACTCAGACTTAGTTCTTCTGAATGCTTTCAAGATTGAAAGTGATGAGGAGTTGAGTGTTCACATTCCATAAGGTGAAACTTTAATAAAAAGTTCTGGATCCAGATATTAGGGAAACTGCTTCCCAGTTGGTGTTGCTTGTTCCCACCACCACCCCACAAGACTATTCTGTCTGGCTTCTCCTTTTCTCCTGAAGGAGATTGGGATTTATGCAGAAGATATGAAGCAGTACTTAAAACCAGAATTGAGGCTCCTATATTTCAGTGGAAGTAGAAGCAGAGCTGAAGTACACGCTCCTCAGCTGATCCCAGGAAAGCAGCAATTTACAGAGGGAGTTCTCAAAATGGAGACTAGACCTAGCAAGGGTGGTGGCTAGTTTCTGCCACTGGCTATGACCCCGTGGCTTTGTACACAGCTGGTGTCTAAGTGTTCTCATCCAGTTGCATTTATTCATCATCTTAAACTACTGGTAACATCCATAGAGTGAGTGACTTAGTTCATGATACACGCTTATGAAAGACAAGGCATTTAATCATGTTCGTGAGGGTAGGTGAAGAAGCTGTTTGTGCAAAAATACAAGTTACCATGTTTATAATAAGATTTTCACAAGTGAGATGAGTTTATGTATATAAAATATATATAAAATATATATTCCCCCCATAGTCAAAAGACTGGTCTATGTATATAAACTTGTGGCTGTAGAGACTATGCCTGGCAGGTTGTTCCACACTGATAGTATCTTTCACTGTATGTCACATTCTTGAAAGCTATTGAATGCATGAAGTAAATAATCACATCTTTCTACTTTAAAAAGCTTCTTATGAAAAGCAGGACCTTATTAGGTGGTGTGAACTAGACTATTTATGCTGAAAGTCTCACATGTAATCTGACTTCAAGAATTTTTCATGGATATGTTACTTCTCAGTTGGTTTATCTAGATCGATACCATATCTTTCCTTTTCATCAGTGTGATCAACTTCAGTTCTAGACAAACTTTTAGCCACAGTGAAACAATAGTTGTATTAGTGGTTCCCCTCCTCTCATGACTGGTGGAAACTAGGTAGTAGAGGGAGAGTCTGCCGCCGTTAGAAAGTGTTGATGTTCTGGGTGGAGAAGCGGTAAGCAGAATGGTACGTGCATCTTCTGTATGGGTCTGAACAGCAGCGTAGGGTATGCGATGGCCATGGAGGGGAGAAACTGTATGTTAGTCTGTATTTACACTTGTCCTGGGAAACATTTGTTGAAATAAAATGCTTCAGAAATGTTTGGGCCAACAATAAATCAGGTCAGACAAAAGAATACCAGCCAACTGACACAGCACTGCCTTTCCCGGCTGCCTGTATTGTGACCAGCCCTGACTTGGCAGGGAGGGTGACTGGCGCTGACAGGCTTGATGAGCAAATGTTGTTTTGTTTTGCATGAACAGAATCCATAGCTGTAAGGCCATTATTGCTTGCTAATATTTACTAAACAAAGGCTTCCTGTTGAGAAATACCTAGAACTAGAAAATAGGTAGCTTATGCTGTTTTTACATTGAAGATGGATGAGTGGTTATAAAACGTGGTGACCAAAACCATTGAGGAGTGGGATGCTAGTAACAACAGTGAGATGGCTTGGCTAACACCGACAGGCTTCCCAGCTGCTTTGTTACATCATTCTTGTGCATTAGGTTTGTCAGCTTTGAATACATGCTTTCTCACCCTATTCTTCTTTCTCCACTTCTCCTACAGAGTATGCTTTCATGTGGTTGCCTTTACATTTTGGAAGAGCTTGTTTTCAGCTAACGTAAATGACAGTTTAAACCCCGATGAAAGAAGATTTGCAGATAAGCTACTGCGCTCTCTCCAAGCCTTTTTTTTTTTTTCTTCCCCCCCCCTCCAGTTTCAAGAGCTCTCTTTTTCTTTTGGGGGGTAGAGGGCTTGACTAACTCTTCCAGGAGATTCCAGGAGACTGTAGTCACCTAAGCAAACAGCTGAACTCACATGCCCAGAGAAGTCCTCTGTGCTGCAGGATCACCAGCAGTCACAGTCCTCTGGTCACAAGTACTAACTAGTCTTCTGCGGTATTGCAATTTGTGTTATTAAGCTTGAGAGAGATTTTTAAACCCAATGTAGCATCCACTGGTGCAGCAGTTTCCTGCTTGACTTCATGTAGATTAATGAATGTATACAGTGAGATGAGGGACTGAAGAAAAACTGAAAGTAAATATTATTTTTTATGACTGCTTAAGTCAGATTTAATTGCTCCAGGAACTTGCTGGAGGTGCATTTCTTCATGCATTCTTTTCACTGTAAACAGTATTTATTTGCTCTACTGTTGTTTTGGTCTCTTAAGCGTTTTCGGACTCCTTAGTATTAAAACTGTGTTTCTATTAATCTGGCATGTTTAGATTCGTTTACTACCTGAGATTTATAAGCCTGTCCTGAGCAGGAAATCTGTTTTAGTGTCTGTTTGGTGAGTACCAGTGGCTGAATGCAATGTAGTTGTGGTTCCTGATGGCTTCTGCCCCCGCCCCTCCCCAAGCAGCACTTGTGTCACAGACCTTTTGTCTTCTGGAGGCACAGAAACAATGTTTCAGATATTTTGTAAACAAATAATACGGTGATGGAATACAAAGAAATCCCTGTTGGGTGTAGCCAGACCTTTGCTTTTGAGAGTACAAATAACTAATCTCATGTTTGAATGCATTATTTTAGTGATAGTGTTCTCCTGGATGGTATGATAAACATCTAATTCAACTCAGCAGTTGTTTTCAACTTGCGTTTCCCTTTGAAGCTTACTGCTTCTGTTTCAGACTTGAAGAGGCTTGTGTCCCTTAATTTTTTTTTCTCTCTCTGTCTTCTTCCCCCTCCCACTTATTTTGTTCTTTTCCCCAACTCTGTTGGTCTGGTAAGGTATTATCAAATGTTAATATGAAGAAACTACATCAGTGCATCAGAAGACAGGGACGCCTTTATCTTGGCTAGGCAAGAGATACTGTTATGGTCAAATGGTGCATTTGTGCAGACCATCTCTAGTCAGTTGACCACAATATTCGTGCCCTTCATGTGAGAACTGTGTATATTCTGGCTAGACAGAGACAGCAGATGGGGAAGGTTTGTGGCCTGTAGCCTTCAAATGCGTTCATAAAAGCCTGTCTGTCCCAGTCCTGCCGATATAAGTCATTAGTCCCAAGGAAGGATTATGGAATATTTGTCTGCCTTTGGAGGTCTGTAAGAGATGAGGTGCTACCTCCTTAAGTATTTCAAAACTTCAGTCTACACACTAGACATGTTTCTTAATGGACTAACTGGAATTACCTTTAATTATCTAATCATACTTCCTGAAAATAACATGTTGCTATAACTTTCAGATAGACTTTGCGTTGTCTGATCCGTTTTGGGTTGGTGGGCATCAGTACTGCTCTGCTGCCTTTCCTTTTCCCCATTGCCTTTGCCTGGAGCTGCCCGGTACTCCCAACAACATTTATTCTTGGTGATGGAGTACAATTGAGACTTTGATGGATTAAAGCCTAAAGTGACCATTAAAATTATCTGGGTTTGGTTTGACAGCTATAGAATTTCTCTAAGTGTTAGAAGGTGGCAATGGCCATGCTGGCTCAGACTAAAGCTGTGTCTAATCCAGTGTCTGAGCTCCAGTGACTGCCAAAAGTGAATAGCTAGAGAAAAGTAAAAATTGTAAGTTGGACATACCCTCTGAACTCTTTCTGCTTAGGGAGGAGTTCTTGAGCTGTTGCAGGTTACATTGTTTGTTTTACTACAACACTTAGTAGTTCAGTAGACTAAAGAGTGGAGTAGTTGAGTTGAAAGAAGCTGTGGAGCCAGGTTCAAAAGGAATTAAATGAATTCAAAGACAGCAGGTCTGTAGGCAGTTACTGAAGTGCGTAAGAACAGCTGTGGTGCAGCAGTTGTGGGTGCTGGGGGACTGAACTGCAGAAAGCGGCCAGTCTTGTCTACTGTCTGAAGCAGCATTGCCCACTGCTGTGTAAGGCATGGACTAGCTGGACCCACGCATGGCCTGACCTGGTGAGGCATTTATTGTCTCATTAGTAATGTACAGAGTAGCTCGGAAGAGCTAGTCCAGTCTCTCATTGTTTCCATGTAAACTTCTTGTGTCAATGCTCTGTTTTGGCAAGAAATTCTACAGGTGTCTTACATGAAGAATCACCCTTTTCTGTTTTGAATCTGGCTCTTGCTTGCTCTGTTTAATCATCTGAAGTGTGTTATATTTAATTGAAAGACATTGGTAAGCAATTGTTTCTACCCACTATTTTCATGCCTTTCATGATTTTCTAGTATTCTTTCAAATCCCCTATAAATCATCTCTTATCCAAGGTCCCAACTTCCACTGTTGCTTCTTGCATGGAAACTACTTCAAGCCTGGATTGCTTTCCCCATTAAGTTCCAAACTGTGGGCCTTATAGTATGCCTTTAGATCAGTGTGTGTGTTGTAAACTACCTCTGCTACTAATGTGTGCGTACTGAATCATAGCCACGTATAGTACCAGCCTCTTAATGGTTTTTTGCCTTTGCTGTGTTTGAGTCCTCACTTAAAAACCATTATGTATACATGTAAATGACGATAAAGCCACAACTATGTTTCTTTAATAAATTACATAGAGCTTTCCTAATTTACTGCTGTGTAACATGGGTTTTCCTAGGCTTCTGTGTGTCCTGTTAAAGATACAGAGCTTCCTACTCCCCTGCAGCAGGAAAAAACATGCAAAGTGCCAGTGAATGGTAGATAAAGTTTTTTGCCTTAGTCCACTTCCTGAGTCAAGGTTTTTCCTTTGGCCATGTATAGGCTAGTCTGAGTTGAAAGAAATTCCCTGATATTTGACATCTAGGGAGATAAAGCCTGAAGCACAGTGGTCTGTAGAAGGCTTGCATTTGCACTTGATCCAATTGCGTGTAATTTTTATGTAGTCCCTGGACCTACCCACCGGACAATAGTGATATACTGTACTGATGTATCATGTTGTACTTCGTTGATTCCCCAGAAAAATTTAGGTGCCTCTTGCCTAAATGTAATGTTTTGTAGCCAGAACAAAATGGCTGAGATTTGAAACTGTTCTCTGAGCAACTCTGGATCAATTTGCACTGTACTGTAATTGTACTGAGCTGTTTGTTATCATGGCCATAGACAACACATAATTGCCGTTTCTTTTTGCTCGGTGGGGAAGTGAGTCAGCTTGTATTAGATCCTCTTTTTCTTTTTCATAAGCTAGACTTTCCTGAATTTGAAAGCTTTTTACCGCAACTTGCAACGCAGCACTTTAGTGCATGTGAAACTTTAATTCCGTGCACCAGCACCTCTTCTGTAACAGAACGGAAGAGCTTGCGGCTTAACCTGTGCCATGTATGCAACAAGAACTTTTTTTTTTTTTTTAAATAAGGTGGGGCAGGGGGAATTCAGGGTTGAATGGCAAGAGGCATATGCTGTAAAAATCATTTCCCTATATGTGTGCTTATTTGAGATTTTTTCTAATTAGGTCTAATTCCACAAAATAATTTAGGCGTTCAACTTCTCTGTCAAGACTAACATGCTTAAAGACAGACCTTTGTAGATCTAGACTTACATACTAGAGGTGCTTAAGATCTGACTGACACTGAAGTTGAAAGCAAGCCAACGTTGGCCAGAAATCTTTGTTTAATTCTATGAATGTACAGAAATGGTGTTGAATTTATATCAGGGGAAGAAATATCTGAGCAATCCAAATCTGCTTTTGTTGATGCTCTTTTTTCAATATATGTGATTATCAAAATGGTGGTTGATGAAATGACATAAGAAAAGAAGGATGGTTTAATTCAGAAACCTTAGGGTATTGGTGTAGGGTGTCGTCTCCCCCGCCCTTTTTTTTTAAAAAAAAAAAGTATACTCGCTTGATTTTGGTGTAGAAATGAGTTTATATGTAAACAGCATGCAACACTGCAAGTAAACTGGTGGCAAATACTAGTGTAACTTTTTTTTTAACAGTTGCTTTTTTCTAAGCAGGCCCAGCTTCCATATGGCCTAGATTTCAGTGGAGCTGAATACCATCAAAGTGGTTTGTAATGTGATTGGGAATTAATTCATTGTTTTAATTTAGTTTCTCCTTTACTTTTTTCAGAAAATCAAGATGGCCTGCATCAGGTAGTACACGAACGTCTGGGGGAGTTGCTACGTGTTTTAAAAGCAGTGATAAATAAACATCAGACTCTAAACTCAGTCGATATTCTTAGTGCTGCAGGAACAGTTATTGCAAAAGTAAAAGGTAAGGTTACCTTTCATATTCTTAGAAAATTGTAATAAGTGACTTGATTGACTCTGGCTTGGAGTTATAGATAGGATTCTATGTATACAGAAGAAACGGGGTGGGTTTTTTTTAATAATAATACCTTAACGCTTGTTTAAAAATACCTTCTCTAAGTGAAAAGTAATATTAAATAGCTTGTTCTCCTGTTGATGTAATAAAATTCTGCTTATAGGAAGCTAGCTGCAAACCCGCACCGAATTCCAAAAGCACAAGCCTTTGATCTTGAGTTTTTCTTTACCTGCATATAGCAGAATAGTATCACAGAATGATAAACCTTGCATTTATCTACTTAGAGATTTGCCAAAAATCTTTGCTTAATTTTCTGAATTTGTAGGGATGGTGTTGTATTTATATCAAATGAACAAATATGTAAAGGAGCAATCCAAACCTGAATGGCCTAACACTTATTTATAAATTCCACAAACAGATCATAAGCATGGTAAAGGTGTCAACAGCAACAAAAAAATCTTTGCAGACATTTATGTTAATACTTTCTACTGCTGACCTTTTGCTGCTGCAGTTCTCTGCATGTCAGACAAATGCAAATGGTAAAGCACACAACTACTCCAGCCCCGTAAACCACAGCTGTTTCTTCTCATGTAGCCCTTGACTGCAGCTCTCTCTACTCTGGAACAAGTCCAGTATATTACTGTGGAATCAGTACAGATTCTTCCATGTTGCACGGAGAACGCTTTGAGTAGGGTTAAATTTCCACCTCTTGCCTGTGTTAAATCATGTGGAACATCTTCCTTCAGAGACACATAATACACTTTTTCTCCTTGTTCTAGAGTTTTTCCCCTTTCCTAATTATCTTAGTATGTATGAACATACGCCGCTGACTCAATAAAGTAGGAATACCAGTTAAAATGCTAATGTGTTTAGTTGCCTGGTTTTTACATCTTTAATTCTTCCAAGCTTCTTACGGATTCTTCCTATTGATACATAGTTCTGGCAGTTTGTTTGATCTTGGCAGGTATTAGCAGCCCATTTTGCATTTTTTTCCTGCTACATGCCAAGTTTCCTATAGATCTGTCCCTGCTATTTGAAATGATCACAGGATTGTAACTCTGCAACTTCTGAACTTGCTTTAGAGAATTGTACAAAACAGTAGACATGCAGAGGGTATCCCTGAGAGGCTGCAGTTTGTCTTGTTAATCTTGGGAAGAGTTAAGTACACACGTACAATGGTAATCAGATATTTACCCATGAGAACAGGTTAAATGTTGAGTGAATGTAATTCAAATCCACCTTAGACAAGCTGTTTCCATGCTTAAGTTCTATAATAAGGTTACTGTGTGTCTTCCACTCCCTCCCTAATTTCAGTGGACACAGAGCAATGCTTTTTCTTAAGCTATATTGAGGAAAAGTGACTTAAGGTATGCAAATAAAGTAAATTACATCAACCTTTGCTAAATCATGTTTCGAAAAATTATTGCGATAAACTATGTAGTCCAGAGAGGATAAGTATTATCAAGGTCGTTCTTGGTATGCAATGCCCCAAATTCATCACTGTCTATACTGTCCAAGTTTAGCACTGCAGAATAAAGCAGTAGAATTACTTTTTGTCTCATGTGGTAACATTGTTGATTGATTCCATAATTATGTTGGCCTTTTTGTCAATTTTTGTGTTCAATTTAAAGTCCATGGTAAGTCCAAGGTAACTTTCTGTAGTTCTCAGGCTGAACCCGTTTTCCAGATCTAGATTTATGTATTCTCTCTCCTACCCTTCTACTTCTGAAGCAGAGAATTAAGCACTTTGAATTACATAATCCATTCCTCCAGAGTATTTGCAGCCTTCTGAATTTGATGCCATATATGTTTTTTTCTCTTCTTGGTGCACACTGTTCCATCATACACTTTCAATAGCACTGAACCCTGGGCAGATGCATTGGTGTTTCATACATTTTCTAATATGCATCTGTTTCTGCCTGGTTTGAGTAGCTGTTCTTTCAATAGTTATTTTAAGAGTCGTTCGTTTCTCTTGATTAATGAGCGGAAGAAATAACTTTAGTACTAAGCCTTTTTTTGCCAGTACAGTTATTCACAAATACTTTTTAGCTTTTTTCCCTCAAACAGATTTTAGTTCATATAATTAGAATGTTTGCACTAACTACTAACGTTTTGCTTGTGTTGTAGTGTTCACTCACTGTTAATATATTGAATATATGAGGAGCTACGGTCATGGAGGGACTGTGTTATTTTCTATATGGAAAGAAAAACTACTGTTAGGAAAGCCCTGTACATGTTGTATAATTAAAGAATTTTGAAAGTAACTCCAGTCTTTACTGTTGTAGGAATTCTACTTGAAACAAAAGCAGTAACAGTCATGTCCTCCAGTTTTCTGTCAAATGTGTTCAAGTGGATCAATTGTAAGACCATACTTTAGGTACATCTGAAAAGTCTGTGTTCAGCCATAGCTCACTTGACCTATCTTAAATATGACCTTGTGTGATGAGAAACCTCTCAGAGAAAAAAAAGGCATGAAAGGAGTTGATTTTATTATGATAACAGTCTTTGAGCTGAAACTGAGCTTTGATTTTCTTCCCCCTCTTGGTGACGTTACTCTGTGAATAATTTTCTCATTGGCAATGGTTTGACAGTACTGAAAATCTAGCTTTAGGACTCCTGCAACAGGATCCAAAGTACAGTGATGGTATGGTGCACAGTGCTGATCTGATACAGATGTGTTCTTCCGGCTTGAATAAGTAGATAAAAAGTGTTTACTGATGGAATAAAAGATTATGGCATGCAATTGCTGTTTGTAGCATTCTCACAGAGTTCTCATTAAGTTATTCATCTGTCCCATAGCAGCATATGTTCTGGACCTAGAACAGAGGCTGGCATAAAGTGTCTGGTGGCCATTTGGCTAAAGCAAACACAGACTTGCTCTATGGTGAATCGTTGTTGCTGTGGTCCAGGGCTGTGTGACCTGGCCTTGCACACTTCCCAAGTTAATTGCAAGGAAAGGGAGCTCCAGATCACACTAAAAAACGTGGTCTGGATCAATCCTGCCTCAGTATTTGTAGCCTTTGATACAAACAAGCACTTTCATGTGAAAACTTCAGTGTAGCACCTATTGCTGTTTGCTCAGTCATGTATTGTATTCCTTGCATGTCTGGAGATGGAAACCAGGAGTTACAGGGCTTCAGCTCCTTCAGACTGATACTTTGGTCCTACCTCTCTGAGAACAGCAAAACCTTTGCTGTATGAAAACAGCCAGCCTGCCCCCAGCATAACCTGTGGTAAATGTGAAGGCAGTTTGTCTTTAGCACCTGTTTGATTTGTACAGCTGTTTTTTGGGTGAGGATCATACTGCTTCTGTGTTTGTATTTGAACTGAAGTGTACGACTGCTGGAACTGAGGAAGCTGAAGTAAAGCTATAGCATGTTGTGGTGAATTGTAAGCATATGAGACCTCAAGTCTGCTGACAGTGGCCTCTCAGTAACCTATGCTTTTGCAGGTTTTCAGCTGTGGTTATTTCACTAGAAGTAATGTAACTTTTGAATAAACAGGAAGCTACAAGAATGTGAGGAGCTGGTAGAACAGAACCAGTATCCTTTTTCCTCTGTCTTCCCAGGCTGTGTTAATGTGACATTATGAAAGAAGTTCATCTGACTCATCTGTTTCTTGTCATTGGAGGACAGAACTATAAAAAGACCTGGAAGTACTCTGTATCTGTAGTCAGATTTATGACTAGGAAGAAGATTAACCTGGCATGGAAAATTTCTGATGTTTATTTAGGAGAGGATGAAATAGAAACAAGCTGGGGTTTACATGTGATTTTTTATTTTTTTTTTCTTTTCCCCCTTCAGAAATAGAAGCATAACTGGTTTATGTTCTAGAAAGACCTTTTTGAATCTTTGCATAATGCCAGGGTTTCAAATCTAGTTTGTATTTGGAACTTTAAATAGGGGCAAATGGTTATTTTTAACAAGTGGCTGCCTTTGCTCTTAATGAAATCAGTTACTTTGGAACCAGTGACTGTCAGTGACTCTGGCTTGTGAAGTGTTCTCGTGTGTGACAAGTTGCACCATGATTTAAATGTAATGTCCAGTGCGGGCAGACCACCCCCTTTAAAGTACTGCAAGTGGGAATATTTTGAATGCTAGCAAAAAGTAGAGTGCATGTGCCCCTCCTTCGAGCCTCTCAGCCATTTCTCAGCTTCTTCAGTGGGAATGATATGAAGGTGCTTGTAGTTCTGCTTTGGATGTCTAATGTTTTTCCTTTTGGATAGATTGAAGGAAAAACTAGCTATAGCATGTTATCTTAATCTTGCTATACAGAATGATGTTTGGCAGAACATATAATGGCAGACTTCTACCATTTTAGAATGAGGTTGCCAGAAAATGGAGGGGAAAAAAACCCCTTGATTTCTCCGGTTCTATCTTGGATGTGACATGGTTCACTGGGCCTCTTTGCTCCAACTCTACTACTTATACGTGCTTACTGAAGTGCTTTGTGAAGAGTGTCTTTTAAATGACACCTCACTTGATCTGGAAGAATTGAGACTTACTGAAGCATCTTGGCTGGAACCTGTGTAGACTCCTATTTCTGTAAGTCACTTCCCAGTCTGGCACACTGTCATACTCATGGTTGTTATTTTCCCACTCAGTGTCTTTAAATAGTTGATGGCCCCAGAGTACATGGTTCTCCTGATCCCATGCTGAATTCAAGTATGTATTGTTCTTTTGCTCTAAATTGCACCTTTTGACTCAACTGAATCACTAGAATGAATGCAGATTCCTAGTAAAGCTGAAAATTGTACTTGTAGAAATTCCATTTTTAGGTATGGGGGTTTTGTTTGTTTGTTTGTTTTTCTAATAGTTCTGCATCAAAGTTAAATACCTCTAGCAAGGTGAAGTAATTTCAGTTTTGTTGGTGTGTATGTGATGTAAATTCAGAGCAAAATTTATTATGGAGGGAGTAGGAAACAGTTCCTCAAACTTGGCTTGTTGGCATCCAGCTGAAGTTGGGGAGGCTGCCAAACTTGTTAGTAAGTACAGGCTGGTGAAATTACATGGCAGAGAGAACTAAAAGTAGACCAATGGGGCCTGGACAGCCTGCTGATCCTCTCTGGTTGTGAGATCCTGAGAATACTCTCCTTCTGCCTCTTTCCAGTCTGCATACTATTGCTCTATACTCAGGTTCCTCCCCCCATTTTTTTTTTACACATGTTTTTAAAGATGAGAAGTAATAACAAGAAGTATTATAAGTCTTCATTTTGGGGGAGGGAGTGTTTTTTGGTCTTGGTTGGGTTTTTTGTTTGTTTTCGTGGTGTTTTTGTTTTTGAAATAGTTCTGAAAGGTTCTTGTAAACGTTGTTGGGAGTTTAAGGACAGAAAATTGGTTACAAAGGTATTCAGTTCCAGCAAATCAACCAGTTGCTTACTGCTTAAAGTATGGGTTGAAGATGTATTCCTGTCTAAGGAAACAGGTAGTGGTGTTACCGTATCTGTCTATTAGGTATGAAACAATTGACCTGCAAAGAGTAAATTCTGCAAGCTGGTGTAGTTTAGACTTGTCCAGGCTCTGCAGAGAGCTGGCGATGTTGCTCTGCTGCTGCCAGTCCTGCACGTGTCTATGGGGAGGGGGAAGGAGGAAGCAAGCGAACTCTGCAGACTCCTGCATGGCTGCGTGCCCTGGGTTTCCTGGGCTGGGCTGTCTTGATTTCACTGGGAGAGGACAAGAGAGCATCGCAGAAGCTTGTGTGCTGTGCCGTGGTCGCTGGGAGCTGTCTAAGCATCATCTTTTAAAGGCCCTGGTTGCATTTTGGTCTTGACAGTTGACAGCTGACAGCCTCTTCTGCATAGTTTCAGAAGTGTTGCTCGAGTGTCCTCAGGTGCTGCGTCAGCTTCTGGGATTCTGGCTTCCGTAACTTCCATGGCTATTGCTGGTTCCCTAGTCTGTTCTGTGCTTGATTCATAAAGCTTTTGATGGCACGACCCAAGAGTTGAAACTTTGCAGTGTCTTGCAGCATTTTCATGAGGTTGCCAAACCCACCTCAGTTTGAAGACAGCTTTGCAAATACAGACCCATTTTAATACAAGCTAGGCTCGCATTTCAGGTACTAGATTCTGGATTTTAATATATTGCTGTTATATGATCTTCTAAAGTTTATTATGTGCCATCTGAAGTCTTACTTAAAAGCCTTGGTAAGTAGTATACTTGCTTTGAAATCTGTAGAACTATAGATAGATAGCTGTCGTTTCCAGACATGGAAAGATTACTATAGTTCATTGTTGTCAGTCGCTATTGTGTGCAGTCAGGATGTCCTGGGGAAAGAGCGTGCACGGTTTAAAGTTGACGTTAAGTACATCAGCAGTCCAGTGGTAGTAAGCTAGAAGCAAGCTGTTTGTATTCCACTGAATTACTAAGAGCTTGGACTAACCTTTTTTGGGAGAAGTGGTAATTCAGAAAAATTTGAGATTGGTTATTCCGTTTTGATGGATCCTGAAAAGAAAGGATTTCTCTGGTATATAAAATGTAAAGCTTAACAAAAGTCTTCCTGGAACAGGAAGGCAGAGTGAAACAGGCGGCATTTCTTTAGGGAGAGGCTATCTATGTTAATGTCTCGTTAGCAAAATGAAAGAAGTGCTCTTCCTCTGAAGACACTGCAGCTAATGGATATACAAATGTTTCAGTGGTAAGTGCTTTGAATGTATAGACAGTTTTTTGTTGGTTTCTTTTAATTTTGAAACAGTTTGCATTTCATGGCGGCACTCAAATGATTTTTCCAGTCATTAGTGTCTGGTAATCGATAGATCTCTTAGTAACTGTTGTTGCTTAATGATTTGGAATGCAAAATTGAGATTTCTAAGCAGTGTTATCTCTGGAAAGCTGAAGTTTCCAACTAACCTGAATTTAAAAAAATAAAGGAATCCACTAGTATTTACAAAATTGTTAAAATTATCTGCAGACCTTTGTTGAGTCTCATTTCAAACAAAGGTGCCCAGAGGCATTTTTTGATGCAATTACAAAGTGTAGAAGAATGAAGAGGTAGGAGAAGCCTTAATTTAGCAGTGAACTGTGGCAACAGAGACTGTTAATATTTTTGTAATACATGGCAATTTTTTTTTTTTTGCTGTAGGCTTATAACAACACATTCTTCCAGATCTGCAAGTAATTGTGAAAATAGCCTGTGAGAGGAATACATATTTTCTGTAATAGCTTTGTACAGAAATAGTTGTTGTAAAAATGTTGATCAGGCTTGTTGGCATGCTGTGTAAAAAGGAATGGATTCAACTGTGTTAATTTACTGGTTAAAAACTTTTCCTTTCACAAAGGAAGTCTAATGGGGGAGCAGATTACTGTACTTTCTTTGTTTGTTACCCATTAGTGTTTAGGCACCTGGCAGGAAGTTTGAATACTTTTTAAGATTAAAGTCTGTTACTTCAATTTACTAAGAAAACGTGTATAGAATGGGCAACATTTTAACGTGATTTAATTTTTGCTACTTCTAGAAGTCATTGCGGTCCATTATTTCCATATTGGTACTTGAAATGTAAGGAGGATACACAAATTAACATTGTCACAGTTCTTGCAAAAAGTTATGAATAGGGGTGAATAGCTGTATGTGTGTCATTGTAGTAGCTCTGAAACAGGTAAGTGTAACTTAGGCATCTAGTTAATTAAGACTATCGCGTTGCTTGAAAAACAAAAATTAAACTTTTTAAAAGTAAATACTAATGTGAAATTGTCACTTCTCACAATGTAAAATTGGGAAAACTTCCATCCAGAGGGCTCGGCTTCCGCTCAAAGGAGTGTACGTGACTTCTCTGCAAAAAATTTCCCAGTCGCCAATGATTAAGGAGTTAAGTTGGAAACAGAGAAAAATGATTGTGCATTTTGTCTTCTCCTTTCTCCCTCCTCCCCCTTGTCCAGTAGTTGTTAATAGAAACTCTGGATGGATCATTCTTCTTATCTCATTATTTCAGTTTGTCATGGAAGCATGTTAAAGTGTTGAGTGGCTAAATACTTGTCTTGATCACCAGCTTAAACCATCTAGTTTGTCCAGGAACACTCCCTTTCCTATTTTGGAACACCAATAGTTATGTTGAGTTTCTTTCCCACTTTTAACAGGCAAACCTGAGGGGCTTTTGCCAGCCTGTGGAGCTGATAGTGAAAGGGCTTTGCAATGGACACTACCTTTTGGTAGCTTTCTGTCTGTACTCAAGCCAGAAATGCTGCGTTCTGGATACATACTCGGAATCACATATGGGGCAGGGTGGGCACCCCCATAAACTGCTCCTCCTGTTCTGAATTCTGAAATTTTTACCCAGAAAATAAACCATTTCTCAAATATTTAACTGTGTTTGTGAGCTGCTTTGTGGTGTTGCTGCTGCTGTGTGATTTGACTCTTGCTGGAAAATGACTGGTTTTTTTCTCTTCCCCTCACATTACTATCATGTTCCCACAGAAAGCTGCTGCTTAAGTGGGAAGATATAGGAAGTGAAAGAGTAATCTGATTTCATTGTGGGAAGCATCTGGAATGTGTTCATTTCTTTCCTTTAGTGTTTACTTTCTTACTAATCTTTTTTAAAACTATGTTTTTTCAATTGTTCAGAAAAGTATAATGTTGCTTTTTCTGTAGGAGACTTTGTATATAAAATTTACCTTTAGGCCTAGTAAACTTGCTTGATTTGACCCCACCTCTCACCCTTTGGTTTTCATTTTTTTCCAAAGCGGTGAACTTCAAAGAAGTTAATGAAGAAAACAAGAGAGAACTCTTCAGTGAAATATTTTCTTCCATTGAAACATTGGCATTCACCTTTGGAAACGTGTAAGTTGGGATTCAGAATGAGTTTTTAGAGCTTGGTGGAGCTGAGTCAAATTAAGACTAAACAACAAAAACTAGGAAAATAATGATGGCATAGAAATTGCAGGGAATATAAGACTCTTCTAAAAATTGTTTGCGGAACTTTTAAAGAATATTAGAAACACGATCTGAATTTGTGTTCTCAATAATATGAAATTGCTTGGTGAGGTAAAGTAATGAAGTAACACAATTCTTTGTTTTTCTGGCAGTGTGTCAGACTTCCTTATGGGAGATGTAGACAATGGATCGTCATTGGGACTTCCTGTATCTCGGAGAAGTCGGGTAGGCTAAACACGTTCTCTTGGAGTGTGGAGTGATATCTTTTAAAGGAGACTTTCATTTCCACTGAAACTCTGTGCATCCTGGGGCTGGGACGCTTGAATTTTTCTGAGTGTTAAAACAAGATTAAACCCATGAAAAAAAATGCATTCAAGGTTTCAGATACTTGAATGTATTCTCAGTTCTAAACGCCAGTGATGACTCAATGGAGCTAGCACTCAAATATGTAAATGATAACCTGCTCTAATTGTATTTGAGATTTTTAAATTGGTTAAGTGAAAACAACTAAATACTTAAAAGTAAGGTAACTTGAATAATTTGCACGCTGGAGTAGTTAGAGTAGACCTGTTAGACCTAGAAGCTAAAGGTTTAATGAACTCGTTTTGGCTTTTAAAGACTAATATTTATTACAAAATAACCTTTTCTTCTTCCAGAGCCCAGTTTGTGCTGTAGCTGTTTCAACAACAATTCACTAAGAGAACTGAAATAGCACTGTCAACTTATAGGTAGTCAAAGAAAAACATTAGTGTTTTAAACTCACCTTTAAACACTTTGAAGGTGAGATTAAAAAGTGCTCAGTAGCAAATTCTGTTCTGAGTTCTTGTGTATCTAGAAACAGACTTTCAAGTAAATCAAGTCAAATTAAAAGTTAAATGCAAGGAAAATGCAATTGATAATTGACATGTATGACAGGCTAAGTTTTAGCAAGGTTAAAAATTTTTAGATTGTGGGGTTTTTCAAAGGCTTTGTTGAAACATACTTAAGGCTTAGCATTCCTTCAAACAGGCTTGATCATAGCAATGCTGTGCAACTACAGCTGGGAAGTAGTCTTTTTAAATTTTCACTATTTTGATAACACGTGAGAAAGATGGACAATCACAGAACTGGCTCTACTTCTGTAGCTGCTATAAAACTCATGTTTGCAAACAACATGGAGGGGAAGGAGGCTACTTGGAAAACTGGTTCCAGCATATTAGAATCAGAGGATTAGGTTACTGATTAAAAAGTATGAAATAAAATAGCATAGAAACTGGCATCTCATGTAACTTAAATTAGATGATTTGAACAAGTACTATTTCAGCTAACTGGTTCACCAGCAGAAGGAAGGTGCTGAGTTTATCAACATTTTAATCTTGTAATGTCTTTGCAATGCAAAAATGTGTTCCTATGGAACGAGATGGTCCCGTATATTGTAATGTGAAGTGAATGTTTGGCTAAAGATAGCTCCTCTGAACGTGAGGGTGGGGGGAAGACCAACGGGAAATTAAATATAGCAAAATGAAGAAGAAATTCTATTCTAGATGCTCTGGAAGTCACCAGCTTATATTTAAAAGCCCTTTTTTGTAGTGTCATTTGCTTTGCCTAATGTGGAAGGGAACAATTATAAATGTTGGAGCAGGCGGGATAATATGGTTCAATTTCTTGGAAATCTGTCTTAAGTGCGTTTTTGTTCAGGCAAATAAATACACATTTAACAGGTGAAGCAAATAAATACACATTTAACAGATGAAGCATTTCACTTTGATTTGCAATTCGGAGAGCAATTTGGAGGCTAGCTAGGAGTTGAGTGTTAGGAGGAGTTAAATGCGAAATATTTTAGTAGCTGTATTAACTTTTCATTCCTGTAGATGTGTACATTCAGTAGTTGAACATAGCAGCCAGCTGTGTCTTAAAAAGATTGGAGCATAACATTTTGGTAGAATTTAACTTGTAAATGCTTTGAGGGTTAATTAAGGAGAGAGATTTTAATTGCCTGTTAAGTTAGGGATGTCCCTAACTAAGCTGTTGAGGATTGCTCTAAGGGGGGGCGGGGGGGTACGTGTGCGCACTGATCTTGCTTCTCTTGACTGCAGGGGAGTCTACATTCCTTAGTTCAGGCATTCCACTTGGAAGCTTAAGTTAAATGATGTGTATACCCCCTCTTAGCAAATGTAATTGTTCTCATTTTAGCCTTTGTAGTACAACCAGAAGTACAAGGTAGAAGCAAAGATATTTCTTAATTAAAAACAGAAGAGCTTTAGAATACATTGGAAGAAATGAGACAGGCATGTCTGACCCTTCATTACTTAACAAGCTATTTGAATGCTATTCAATGTTATGTAGGTCTGAGAGAATGGTAAAGGAGAAGGACGAAATTTTCAAAACGTGTGCAGAGCTTTGCCTCTGTCAAGGTGAGAGTTCTTGGGTAGTGGAGAAAAAAGGCAGAACAGACTAGTTAAAGTTGAAAAAAATTATCTAGAAGTCAAGGGTTTTTTTTCTGCTAGGCTCACTGGGATGAGTCATTGGATGCTTGAAGGGGGCAAGCTGTATGGGTCAAGTTCTGATAATAAGTTGTAGGACATCAGTAAAAGTAGTTGTCCACGTGCTTTTAAAATGTGGTATTACGTATTTGCAGTGGGGTGAATGTGGATGGATGAATGAGCATTGATTAGCTGCACTAATTAGACTGTGTGCCTGTGTTTACTGGAAAGGAGTGAACGGTTCTCAGGACTGAAATGATTTAGGTCTTATAGAATGGGAAATAATTTTTTGAACCAGAACTTATAAGTACTTCCTGAGTTAATATAAAGTATGAGGTTTTCTCTCATCTTATTTATTCTTCCCTAATTGTATGCCCCTTTAAAATCTACTTGAAGACAGTAATACTTTATACCCAAATCGGAACTAAATTTAGGAATGTTAAGGCTTTCTGTGCAACCAAATAATGACCCATCTCTAAATTCAGACTTTTTTTTTTTACCGTTTGGTTGATAGACAGCTTTGGATGGATTTCCCACCTGTTCTGAAACAGCTCTTCCATTTTACTGAAACTCTTTTATTAGACAGCAATTGTACTAGTATTCAGCTTTCCTAGGAATGAAGCTGTTCTTTAGACTGTAGTTTGGTTCTGTTCAATGTAATTTATGATTAATACCTTGCATGTTTTGGTATACGAAAAGCTGCTTTTGCTGTGAAGTAAACAATGATTGTTGAAGGATTTTTGTCTGATTTACTATCGGTTTCCATTTGCATCCAAAAAAACAAACGAAAAAGAACTACTTGCATCATTGTTGCTGTGCTCCATTTTAGCTTTAAGTCTGAAAATAAAACAGCACCAAAGTCTAAAAAGGAAACAAGCTGTTCTTGTGAAGCTTAAGCTTACTTTGCAGCTATTTCTCACCCTTTGTCTTCTGCCTGCTCTCTCCTTCCAAGATTTCAAGAGTAGTTTATTCATTTAAAATGAGGTAGGGTTGTGTTATTTTTTTTGTTTGGTTTTGTTGTTTTTTTTTTTTTTAAAGGGGTGGTGGTTACTAAGTAAATTTTTTATTCATTTAAATTTGTTCAGTGGCCTGGTTTACAGCAGTCCTACAAATAGTTCAACTTGCACAATTAAAAGGGTAGCAAAATGTAGCATGAGGACAAAGGTAGGGATGAAATCTTGTGCTAAATTCCTTTTATTATTGGATTAAATTCTGTCAGGTTGTACTGATTGTCAGGGCTTCATTAGCAACTGTTACTGGTCAGCTGTTGTGCCTACAGTACACACCTGCAAGTAATTTAGAAGAAATCATAAATTTATTCCCTTGAGGAAGAAAGAGAGGATTCTAATGGCTTGTAGAATGGTGCCTGTTATATGTATATGACATTAGGTTGGTATGAAATGCTTCTTACACAATAGGCAGGGACCTAAGAAAAGCTGGAGGTCACTTAAATATCAACCTAATTTGTTAAACAATTAACTCTTCCATTACAGCCTTTCAAGATTGTTGATTTAAAGGTATATAATGATTCCTTGCTATTTATTATGTCTCAGTCGACAGCTATGGGAGCTTAGAAGGTATTGTGCCTTCGATGAGAGGGAGTTACAGCACAGTTTGTCTTATCTGCAATAAAAGAAAGGGGCAGATGAGGACATTTATTTTGTTAGCCTGTCAGTTCCAGTGAGAGCTTTTCTTTGCTAACTTAATGTTTTGTTTCTTATACACCAGTCTTTTGAGAATCTTTCTGTGGAGTCTGGGGGTTCACTGCATGAAAGGGATGATATTCAAGGTAGGTCATTAATATTAATAAACACTATACTGTATCTGTGTTTTCATCTTCTAAAATGTTGGAAGTAAGTTGCTTGGTCACTTTTTGTACACCTATGCTGCCATTAAAACTTCACTGTTAAATAAATAAATGTGTTATTGCAGAGGTTTTATGCTTTTGTGAATAACCAACCTGGGTTGCTTTTCGGGGGCAAAAAAAGAACCAAGGCCTGAAGTACTTCTGTATATCATCATATGATTGGTGTTTTGTTGGGTTACTTTATTTAAGAAAGTTATGCTGACCACATGACTACTCCATATAAAATACTATGACCCTTTAATTTGTTCTAAAACCTCTGTCAGTCCTGTTTAGAGTCAACTAGCATTAAAGACCAACTCAAGATCAGAGCTGCTTAAGCATTCACAGTTAGCTAATACTGGCTTTGCTCTCGGTGTGTGGTCATGTCTAAAATTCACTTCTTTGTGCTCAATGCTTTATTTTCAGGACATCTTCGAGCAGAGGAGGTTGATAGCATGCTCCTAAGAAATGACAGCGGAATTGAATCAGCCCTGTCCTATGCTAAAGCATGGTCAAAATATACCAAGGATGTAGTCGCATGGGTAGAAAAAAGGCTTAGCTTGGGTGAGTGGCTCTTTCTGGCATTTAATCAGCTTTGTCATGATGAAATTAAATCTGTTGTTAGGCCTCTGTGCTGCAGACTGTCAATAATGTGATTTCTAAATTAGTAGCTGTTCCACTGAAGTAGACAGAACTATCACGCATTTCCTATAATTAAAGGCCTGTAACAAAGTGAAGGTGGTCCACTTTGTAGCCTATCTGTTAGAGGAAGAAAGTAAAAAGCATTTAGCATGTGTAACAACTGCTGCTGTAAACAGTAACTGTGAATTTTTTTAACAGAAGTGGAGTGCGCTAAAAACCTAGCAAAAATGGCTGAAACTGCTAAAGCTGTTGTTGGACACCAGGTGAGTGTATTTTAGGGCTTTATTTTAAAGTCTTAAATATGTATTGGATGTCTTGCCCAAATGTGAAACTTTGGGGATGTTGAGGAATGGATTTTTAAGTTGGTACAGAATTGATTTATACTGTAAATCACTGGTTAAAAAAATCTGCTGTATTTTATGTCTTCCCATCTCCTATGGAAATTTGGATATATCAATTTATTTTTTGTTAAAAATGCAGAGTAGCCTTATAGCTTTCACAATGTGCTTTTTTCTGTCTGATATCTTGTATGCTTTGTGATTTGGACTTGTCAACTTCTCTTTCTGTTTGCCTAGTAAAATGGAATGTAGCTGAGAAACTAGTCACTTTTCTACATTCATATCTAACTCTGACTTCCACATACATATAAATACCTTACTAAATTTAATTGACGATATAGTTAAATTATACAGACATTTAGAATGTCAGTATACCTCTACCTTACCTAGAACATTAATGTTTTGTTGTGTGTAATTTTAGGATTATATGCCATTCCAATCAATATTCATTAATGCTTTTCAAAATGATATTGAGAACAATCAACTTTGGCAACAAACAGCTGCTGCTCTCCAGTCTAACAAATTTGTGCAGGTAAGCTTAAAGCAAAAGACCAAGATATTGTTTAGGTTTTTAAAAAGTTTTGTAACAGCACAGATTATTCAAAAGAACAAACTTGCAGCCTATTAGCCGTTTATGTACTCTATTAATGTTTCCTATCTAGCCTCTTCTCGGAAGGAAAAATGAGTTGGATAGACAAAGGAAAGATATCAAGGAGCTTTGGCAGCGAGAACAGAAAAAAATGGTTGGTATTTCTTTCATATCTAGCAGTGTTCAATCTAAAATTCTTCAAAAGGACAAAACTTTCAAACTAGGCTGTTATGCACTGTCATGGTTTGGGGACTTAAATTCACGTGTAAAATCTGTAGGGCTTATTGGATGTAGTATGTAACTGTCAATTTCATGACATACTGGTATTTGTAAGAGGTTATCTTTCTATGACTATGTACTTTGCAGCGTACAGACCTGTGCATAACAGCCTCTTTAAACATTACATTAAATAGTTGGAAAATTAAAATGATTAATTCTTTTCCTTTTTTTTTCTGTTGCATTCTGCAGCAAGAGCTGGAAGTTGCTTTGAGAAAAGCGAAGTTGCTATATACACAGCGTCAAGATGAGTATGAAAAGGCAAAATCCTGCACTGCTCGAGCTGAGGAGGAACATCTTAGCTCAAGTGGAAGCTTTGTGAAAGATGTCAGCAAGCAACTGGAAAAAAAACGCAGGCTAGAAGAGGAAGCTCTTCAAAAAGTAAGAGTTTTTGTTCTGTGCTTTTAAAGATAAGGCCACGCTGGTTTTATTCATGCTTTCCCAATGGGAGCATTTGAGCAAGTGTTCTGTTCATAATTCTTGATTTTAATCGTGCTATGCTCTTTTGGACTTTTATCCTAAATGGAAATCTACAATTACAAGCATCTTGTGTGTTGTTGGTTTTTTTTGTACTTCTAGTATCAAGGCCTGTAGTCCTTCAACCCTTATACTTGTGTTTTCTCTAGGCTGAAGAGGCCAATGAACACTATAAAGCAAGCATGGCAGAGGTCGAAGAAAAAAGAAATGATTTAGAAAGCTTTAAAAGTGATGTCTTAACACAGCTTCGGGAGCTTATTTACCAGTGTGATCTTACTCTTAAAGCTGTAAGCATGCTTTTTAAAATGTGTTTGGCACAGATATTTAAAGATTGTTAAGACTAAGAAAGCCTCGTCTATAGTGTTAACTGCTTAAAATACAAAGTTTTCAAAGGACAGAGGTCAAGCCAATAGAAAAAGAAGGAAAAAATTTAATATATTTGTGGTGTTCTCTTTCTGTTAGGAGTTTAAAAATGAAGAGAGGAAGGTGTTACACATGTCTGGAATGGTTTTGGTTTTGGTTTTTTTCATGAGTTGTTGCCTTGCAAGAATCCTGACTACACAATTCTTGTAAAATCTCTAAGAATATTGATGGCAGTAGTGTTACTCTGTTACTTAAGCGTATAGCTCCCATTTCTGTTACTTTCATTAGTGCATTAGCAAAGATGTTTGGCTCAAGCACAGAATGGACATTAACACGCTGCAGCATGGAGCCTGCTAATCTTGATGACAGTCTCAATTACTACAGGATCCATTGCGACTAATTTAATGTATTAATTTAATGCATGTAAATAAGCAAAGGATTGTCAAAACAATATATCTACATACACAGGTGTGTGGGTTTTTTTAAAAAAAAAAAGCTTTAAGAGCACATTATACGAATAGGTGCGTACTTTTTTTAGATGAGACAAAGGCAATTTAATGCTGGGGCGGAGAGGGAAAATAAAAAAACAAAGAACCCACACACACAAAGTAATCCAAAAACCCAACCCATAAGACCAGTAGAAAGCTTAGACAAACTTGTCAGTTCAAGTATATCTAAATTGCAAACTACTTTGCCAACGCCAAAGCTGAAGAAGCAACCATACAGTGTCTCCTTCCCTGGTCTCTGCATTGTGGTAAAGTATTTTAGAAGTTTTATGTAATTTAACAAAGAAAGCGTTCAGTTAATCTGTTCAGTTGGGACAAGGAGTTTTGTCCATTTCTTGTCCCAAGGTGATATGGAGTCCAACTACTTCATCATTGGAGTGGTGACTAACATTCCCTCCAGAGCATGAAAACTGTCTTTTTGGTAGCAACAAACTTTGCTATTTATCTTGATCAACCCAAAGTGGGAAGCCATTGGAATTGCCTTCACTACCTGGAGGATTCAATAACCCAGAGAGAAGAGGAATATTAGTATCTATACAACAGATGAAGTTTTTGCAGCTCACTTTCAGGAATCTTGCACAAAGTTCATCCCTACAAAAGTTTCTATTTTCTAGAATTTTTCTAGTCTTATTGTTTAAATAATTTTCTTTGGGTTATTAATTTGGGTTGAGCAAAGTACAAGTGAAATATCTAGTAAATGATCTACAAATATTGACAATTTTTTTCTTTTCTAACAGGCAACAGTTAACCTGTTCCAGCTGCAGCACGCTCAGGTTGTATCTCTTCCAGTTAACTGCCAGTCCCTCTGTGAGAGTGCCAAACTCTATGAGCCTGGTCAGCAGTATTCAGAGTTTGTGAAAAGTTTGCCAAAGGACGGTCTGCCTATTGAATCAGGTTCTTTTGAAACTCAGAGTTCCCAGGTTGATGGGTAAGTCCCAAACTCCAGGTGGCATTTGCTTGGCTTAAAATTAAATGCTAGGCACAAGTATTTAACAGTAAAACAACATTTTTGGAGGAATAAAGTGAATCCTGGTGTTTTACTCATGCTTTACCATTCTTTGTTTCTTTGACTCATCTTTTGGTAGATTATATATAATGTTGACATGAAAACCTGACTTTAAATTCTGAAGCAGAATGTCATTTTCACGGAATCACGGAATTTTTAGAGTTGGAAGGGACCTCTAGAGATCATCTAGTCCAACTCCCCTGCTGACACAGGAATGCCTAGAGCACATTACTCAGGATGGCATCCAGGCGGGTCTTGAAAATCTCCAGAGAAGGGGACTCCACAACCTCCCTGGGCAGCCTGTTCCAGTGCTCTGTCACCCTCACCGTAAAGAAGTTTTTTCTTACGTTTGAATGGAACTTCCTATGTTCCAACTTGTGCCCGTTGCCCCTCGTCCTGTCACTGGGACCCACTGAAAAGAGGCTGGCTCCATCCTCCTTCAACCCACCCTTTAGGTACTTATAAGCAAGTGTAAGGTCTCCCCTCAGCCTTCTCTTCTCCAGGCTAAAGAGTCCCAGCTCTCTCAGCCTTTCCTCATAAGGGAGGTGCTCCAATCCCCTGCTCATCTTTGTTGCCCTACGCTGGACTCTCTCCAGTATTTCCCTGTCCCGCTTGAGCTGGGGAGCCCAGAACTGGACACAGTGTTCCAGTTACGGCCTCTCCAGTGCCGAGTAGAGGGGAGAATGACCTCCCTCGACCTGCTGGCCACACTCTTCCCTATGCAGCCCAGGATTCCAGGATTCCTTCCTGGTGACAAGGGCACATTGCTGGCTCATGGATAATTTACTATCTACCAGGACCTCCAGATCCTTCTCCTCAGAACTGCTTTCCAGCAGGTCCACCCCTAGCCTATATGGGTGCCTTGTTGTACAAGAATTGACTTGTTAGTATTTTAATGTAGATACTGGTGAATATGAAAAATGTAAATTTTGAACTCTGTAGTGTGGTGCGGCAGTATTTGATAATAGGTTTAGAAAGTTTGAGGAGGTAGTCTTCCCATTCTGCAGGCCTTGCTGCTACAGTACCTTCTTTCATATTGTATACGTTTGGCAACTCTTTTGGCAGGAAGCGTTGCTCGATTTCTGTCTCATGCTATATAACTAAAAAAAGCTTAGAGTCCACATTTCCCTGTATTATACTTAATTATTTTTTTCCAACCTGTGTGAAATGGCAGTTTTTACGGTTAATCTATTAAAGATACAGCTAATGTGGAAGTAAAGACCACAAAACAAAAAAGCAACTCCTCAGGTCAGTATGCCAAATGCTTTTCCACATTTAACTTGTTATAAAATAGTCATCTTGGCACTAAAGCACCAGAATATCCATTCCAATCTGTGTGTTTCACAGTTCTACAGGAAAGTGTCGTCATCGTCTTTCAAAAGGAAACTAAATACAAAAAACCTAATGCTTGAGTCAGACTTCTACTAACAAAAGCCAGGAAATTCAAAGTTAAATCTGAGATTTAGTTCTTGTCTGTAAATTTCCTGCCTTTTAAGACTGATTTAGGCTATACTCATAAACTTTGACTTAGGGGGATTTAACTGTGAAGCTCCCTGAGAAACTGATGAGCATGATATTTCAAACTCTTTATATGCTCTCCTAGCTATTTACTGCTTAAGATTTATAGGAGTGTGTTTTTTCTCCTCCCTTCTCCCCACCTTTTTTCTTTGACATGGCCTTGTGATTCTTCATGTACTTGAAGTGATCATTTTTATTGTTTAGGTCTGCATTTATTTAAGGGACAGTAGCTTGGACAAATGCAAGTTTTAATGTTTTTAAGTCTTTACTTCCTTCAGCTGGATAGGGTAGAATTGATTAAGGAACAGCCTCCTGACTGCTAAACTTGGCTAGCAAGCCATTTTGTCCACAGGGTGCTTCAGCATTTTACATTAATTACAGTTAGTAGTTTTCCATCCTTATCTTGAGAGCAGATTTTCACAATGCGCTGGCTATAAACCCTCTGGTAGCTTCAACATATTTTCTGTGCTTTTAAAAAAAGGCAGCATTTTAACGCCTATATATTTATAGATGAATGGCCCTGATGGCTGGGCAGAGAATCTTTTGGAGGAAAGCATAACAGTAGGATGCAATATCTTCTGAAAAAACAGCAAATCTTTTCATCTAAAGACTAGATTAATTCAGAGTGTCTGCAAAATAATGGTCACCACCTTTTTTTTTTAATTAGGGCTTTAATAATTACATCAAATATGTATGTTCATGAACAGCGATTAAATGAAGCATTTTTAGTGCCCAGGGATAAAAAAAAAACATCATTGCTTTTCATTTAAATCTATCTTATTTACTCTTCAAATTACTTTCTTCTTTCTGAAGGATTTTTAATAAGCAATCAACCAGCAGTGTCCATACATCACATGGCAACTTATCTCAGTGTTCAGGAGATTTTCCTGCTCAGAACTTAGATGATGTGGGAAGCCCAATTTATCATCATTCACAAAAGACCGGAGAGAAGAGATCATCCATCAGCACAGATATCCAAGGTAGTTCTCCTGTATTTCATCAGGAGTTTGGTGTCTAAATAAAAATGCCAGAAAAAAACAGGTGCTTGGTGTCTCACTGTCAGAAATGTAGCACTGAAGGGGTTAAAAAATGTGTTTTAAAGTTTGAAGCCTATAAAAAGTTACGTACTTGAGCATAAGGACAAATGGAAAACTAGCTATATGTATACCTAGATTCTTTGACAAGAAAGGCGAGATGCAATTCAAACAGCAAGTACTGTCAAGCTCAGTGTACTAAACTATTTCAATTAACTTTAGCAATTTAAAATCCATTGTTTTTGTAAATACTACGCTGATTTCCGGTCTTCTGCAAAAGCACAAGTGTCAAGTTTCTGCAAATCATTTTCTTACATCCTGAAGCTTTTACAGGAATATGTGCTGTGGTTTTTCCCCTATATTGGATGTTCATGTAATTCTTTCAATATTTTCCTGTTTTGAATATAATCATATTTAGTCTTTAAATAAAAAGAAAAGAGTGTAATTTTGTCCTTGCCATTTGGAATTGATGCGTTTTTCTCTTCCAAAGCAATGCGAGGGCCACCACCATTCAGATCATGGTCAGTTGGCAACCAGAGCGGAGGAATGTGCAGTGATTCTGAAAGTGCGGGGGGAAGCAGTGAGTCACGATCCATGGATTCTCCATCTGCTAGCCCAGGTAGAGCTCCACTCACTGCTATACTAATTTGAAGTCTTTTCTTTGGACTGTTTTACATTAATGAAGACATTGTTAGTTTAGCAAGTGTTGGACAGAGCCTATAATGAAAATGAGCGGTTGGGTGGAACTGATACTTACAGCTTCCTGAAAATTTTTCTCATCTGCTAGGGGATTTTAAAAGACGACTTCCCCGAACACCTTCCACTGGTACTATGTCATCTGCAGATGATCTTGATGAAAGAGAGCCACCATCTCCTTCAGACTGTGGTAAAGTTGTTTCCATACCTGAAGTCCCCAGAAGATGCTTTTTGTTGTAGAGTGTGGCTTTTCTTTTTAAGGTGCTTAAGGAAAGTACATTAACAAGGCTGTGATTACCAACAGCATTGTTTTTCAGTACAGTGTGCATCCACTTGAGGTTGAGAGCTGAAGAATAATGTTCAGGTTGTTTTAATGAAACGGTGCAGAATTGTCTTCCTACATTTAGATTAACTATATGTGCAGCCTTTGAACGTTTCTAGCGTCTTCACCCTCCTGAGGTAAACATAAATGATCCACTAACCGTTCCCTCTAGACACTTGCATTTAAAATTAGCTGCATGGCACTGAGGTATTTAAGATCACTTCTAAGATTTGAAGTGAAATGTGCAGATACAGAGGGTTGGTAATTGGCAAATTGAAAAAAAGCGAATCCAAATGCTTAGGGTAATAACCGAGATCTTATTCTTTTCAACTTAGATAAGCAAGTTTAGTAATGTCCCAGATTTGACCGGACCATTTCTAATTTTCAAATGAATTTTGGCTATATAAAGACAATGTTGCCACAGGTACTGAAACCTGAGTAACTGGATTATCAGAAATAGTTCTATGGGATGACTGCAGTACTTACAAGCTAGTTCTGACATATTTGTGGCACTTGCTCAGTAAAGCCTTTAGGAAATTCTTCAGTTAGTCCTTGTTTCCTAAACGTATACTTTGCCTTCTAGGAATGAGTCTGTGGTTAACAATACTAATACAGACCCAGATTTAAGCATGGCAACACGTTAATGAATGCAAACTTTCACTTGGAGTGTTACTGTTTAATCAATACTTGAGCTTTTAAGAAGCTTTCTGGGCAATTAACTGTAGGTGTTAATTTTAAGTTTTTATCTGTAAACCAAAGGATTTTGGTTCACAGAGTTATTGATAGCATTTTAAGTAGTTTGAAAAAAAACTGGTCACAAAAAGCACTGGTTGCTGTTCTGTTGTAGAATCCTCTGGAAAATATTTTGATGTTATCATAGGAGACTGAGAATCAGTGATTCTTTTTTTTCTTTTATATGGGTTCTGCTGTGAGTGTGTGTTAATTCTTTCCTGCTGCAAAGTATGCTTTTTAAAGTATTTCAGAAACACTATATAGGCCAACACATAATGTCATCTTTCATTCTCTAGTAGAGGTTTTTGAAATACATAGAATGAAACTTTCCTGAAAAGTTGCCTGAACTGCAGGGCAGTTGGAATTGAATATCCTAATATTTTCACATGCCACTAATAGAGGAGAAAACTGAAATACTTAAAAATGCAAAACTGATTGTTTGATTCCATTTTGAGTAAGATTATCTGATAGTTAGTGTCTGTTATGTAAACTGTAAAATTGTTTTGCTTCCTTGTGATTGAAATATTTTTGATTACTTTGATAGTTGCAATTTACTTAGAATTCTGTGTTCTGTGGCACAGTTCTAAAAATATCAGAATAAATACCCTATCCCAATAGTAGATATTAGAATGACTGTAACAGAGAAATTCTCTCCAGGTTTAAATGATCTGACATCTGAAACTGCAAATTCTCCAGGACCTTTTAGAAATGCTAATATGTCCAAAGCAGCACAAACACACAAACTACGGAAGTTGAGAGCTCCATCTAAATGCAGAGAATGTGACAGCTTAGTGGTATTTCATGGAGCTGAATGTGAGGAGGTAAGTTGAAAAGTAGTTTAAACTGTTGCTTGGGATTTATGTGAAGTCGGGAGTTCTGGAAACTTGCATTATTTTTCTGCATAACAAGTACAGATTTCGTGGCTCATAGAATCATCATGAACTCAAAGCAAAAGCACAAGACTAATAAATCTTTCCTTTTGCTCACATATGATGAGCAGGGGTGATGAGCAGCAGAGATATTTCTTACGGTGTCAGATTGTATCAAACCATGTGTTTTTTTTCCTCCCCTGTAGTGTTCGCTTGCGTGCCATAAAAAGTGTTTAGAGACTTTAGCTATTCAATGTGGGCACAAAAAACTTCATGGAAGGCTTCACTTGTTTGGAGTGGAATTTGCCCAAGCTGCTAAAAATGTTCCTGATGGCATTCCTTTCATCATCAAAAAGTGTACGTCAGAAATTGAAAGCAGAGCACTGAATGTCAAGGTATGCTCGAGTGTGTTTATAAAACTTAAGTATGACCAATCTTTAAAAAAAAAAAAATCTCTTAAGATGTTAATGCTGTACTGTTGATATCATCTGTGGTTTATACTTGCCTTTTGAATTAAAATAGAGTTGTGCTGGTCTTTTAATTTCAGGGCATCTATCGTGTGAATGGAGCCAAATCAAGAGTTGAAAAGCTTTGTCAAGCTTTTGAAAATGGAAAGGATTTGGTAGAGCTCTCAGAACTCTATGCACATGATATCAGCAATGTTCTCAAGTTGTATCTCCGCCAGGTATGTACTTGAGAGGTCAGATGGGAAACCATAGTAGTGTAGTATATTCCTTCAGTACAAGAGGAAAATATATTCCTTTTCAGCAGTCCTGCAGCTGAAGATTAAATGAGATCCCTGTATATTTGCAGTAGACTTTTTTTATTTTCACACGGAGCCTGCGACAGGGGCAGGGAAAGCTATGATGTTACTGACTGCTGGTATTACAATCTGTATTCCACATGGGTATAATGTCTCCTTAAATATTAGTACCATACACAGAACAAGCTTTTGTTTATCCACTTGTAGTGAAGCTTTAATTTCTAAAACCTTTCCAGTTACTGAATTTGCCTGTCTTATGTAAAGTTTAAAATATTGCTGTTATTCTTGCCTCCTCACATAGACAGATGCTAACACATTGCTGTTAATATATGCTAACACAGATTTTATGAAACACTGATGTGTTCATTATGGAAGGATTATCCATCTTTTTCTTTCAGAATGGAGCTTTAAAGCTTCATGATTTCAGTATGTATCTGAAAAAATGAGGCTGGGATATTGCCCAGTGGAATTACTGAGTCAGTCTGAAAACTTGTTAGCCCTGACAGGAATAATCCTTAGCTGCATGGTCCTGTCCTCTTTCTTACACTGGCTGTCAGACCCTGAGCATTCCAATCCTATGATCATCATCACCATTAAGTTAAGTGCTTTTGAAGAATTACAAAGACGTACTCTGCCTACTTGAATATTCAAGTAAAAAGGTAGCATGTTAAATACATCAAACTGGGGTACCAGTTTGAGGCACTGTCCTGTATTCTGAATAGGGCTCATAATTAAAAAAAAAAAAAAGTCAAATAACATGTTTTCTTCTGGTCTTGTTACTTCCTTTCTAGCTGATCTGTTGGTGTGTTTTTTAGGTAAACCTGCTCATTTTAAATGCAGGAACAGTGCCAGAAACATGCAGTTAAGACATTTTTAGACAGAATCCTGAGTTAAACCCTATTTGAGACTAATTATCTTAAGTTTTATCTAGTCTTTCTAATTTCTGATTTTTAGATGGGACAATGCATATAGCCAGGTCAGGTTTAAGGTTTATGTCTTTTTTGTAATTTTTATTATTAACATTCATTTTCATACTGAGAGAATACTTAGATCACAATTAAAAATCAATGTTACGTGGCCTAAAATCCAAATTTTAAAAACTGGAATATGGACAAAACTTTATACTACATGTAATATACTATCAAAGACTGGAGAAAAAAAAACCCTGGTCTGTTACCATGGTATTTGTGCATATGCAATGTAACGCCCTCCCTCATAGCAGTCACTTTCTTGAAATCTGTACTTGTATTGATAAATGCTCAGTCTTGAAGCGATCACAGGAAAGGGCTAGCAAAAGATTTCCAGAGAAAGGTGTAGGGCCGAGTGTTTTCGTTACCTGGGATTGGATTTGACAAATTGTGGTTTGAACTAATGAACAAGGATTAAACAATGCCATCATCTAAGAAAAGATGCTAGACAAGGCAAAGTTGAAGAAAAACAGGAAGGAAACAAAGAAGTTAAAATTCAGGCTTGAGTATGTTTCTGAAATCTTCTTATTTCTTCAGCTTCCGGAACCCTTGATTTTGTTTCGGCTTTACAATGAGTTCATTGGACTTGCAAAAGAAAGTCAGAATGTTAATGAGGAATTGGACGCTAAACAAGCTAGCCCCAAATCAAAGAAAAGACAGTCAATCTGTATTGAACTGAATAGGATCATCATTAAAATTAAAGATCTTCTGAAACAACTGCCTGTACCAAATTATAACACTCTTCAGTACCTTATTGGACACCTTCACAGGTGAGAAAAGACTTTAAATGCAAACTGATGTTGAAAAATAAACTGCTTGCCGCGTACCAGGAGACTCTTGTAACCTTTTGATGACTGTAAGGAATGTCATGGTTTAACCCTAGCCGGCAACTATGACTACGCAGCTATTCACTCATTCTCTGCTCCTATCTTCAGTAGGATAGGGAGAAGAGGGAGAAAGAGGGGCGGGAGGGGGAACCAAAACAACAAACTCATGGGTTGAGATAAAGACAGTTTAACAGAACAGAAACAGAAGAGAAAATAATAATAGAGAATATATAAAACAGGTGATGCAATACAGTTGCATACCACCTGATGATCAATTGCCCAGCCTGGCCCAAGCAGCAGTTGTGTATTCCTGCCCCCTCCCCCTGGCCTGGCCAACCCCCACTTATATACTGAGCATGACATCTATGGTATGGAATATTCCTCTGTCCAGCTAGTCCTGTCTGTGCTCCCTCTCAGTTTCTATGGGAAGCTGAAAAAGTCCTTGACTAAAAGGGTATGTGTTATTGACGTTATTCTCACGCCAAATCCAAAAGGAAGCAGCTACTAGGAAGAAAATTAACTATCCTATCTGAAACCAGGACAAGGAAGAAGTCACATATAGCTTAGAAAACATTGTTCTATTGCTATTTCTTTTTCCAATGTAATGAATTCTCAGGTGAGAAGAGAGAAGAATAGGAAACTGAAAGAAAAGGAAAGAGCTGAGCTCCATTATTCTTCTCTTCTAGCATTGGGGTCAGCAAGTAGTAACTAGTGGCAGCTGCAGGGACCTAGGTGTGATTTAAATCAGGATATAACCCAGATAGGGCAGTGATTTGGTGGCTATTAAGAGAAAATGGAAACTTGTATCATGTCTGTTAATAACCATTCTCCAGTTAATTTCACTTCCTTGTCCTTCAAATGCTGGATTGCATGATATGGTGTGTGATGAGGATGTACCAAGCTGATGACTACCAATAAAAAATCGGTAATACTGGGCCACAGATATATTATTATTTAGAATGAGAGACAGGTTCTTTTTCCCCAACCCCAGAAATGCCAAATAACCGCAAATAACATTAACCAAATAGGACATAAAAACACCCTGTGTGGAAAGCACTTAGTCCAAGCTGCTGTTACATGCAGTCTGCACTGAAGATTGTGCCTGCCTACCAAACTCACCTTCAGTTTTTTATTGTCTTTTAACGTCTTTAGACATAAGACAATATTCTAATACCTAAAATATTTCCGAAGTACTAAAACCCTCTTAACTCTTGGGGTTTTGGGGTTTTTTTCCTTCTTTATGCAGGGTTACAGAACAGTCTGATGAAAATAAAATGTCAGCCAGCAACCTTGGCATAATATTTGGCCCAACTCTGATCAGACCGCGTCAAACAGATGCTACAGTTTCTTTGTCATCTCTTGTGGATTACCCTTATCAGGCCCGGGTAGTGGAGCTGCTCATAACATACTATGAAAAGATATTTGATGTTTCATTGAAACCACTTCTGAGCACATCTCAGTCTGAAGAAACTGCCATTACAGTCAGAGTTGCTTTATCAGCAGAAGAGAGGGAGCCACAGCAGCAGAGGAAGTCGTTTGTTGCTGTAAAGGAAGTGAGTGACTTTTCTTGTGCTGCCGCAATGTTACCTGTGCCATCTTAACTTCTGTGTCAAATGCTGCAGCATTCCAGAGCACATTTCTATTAAATCTTTGTGGTGGTGTGTGTTTTTGTTTTTTTGGTTTTTTTTTTTGTTTGTTTGTTGAGTGCCTTTTCTCTTGAGTTCTGATTTACTTTTGCTCTGGCTTTTGTTAACAGGGTATTCTGATAGCTCCAAGTGAAAGCAGAGCTTCAGAAACAGCTGCATTGTTTTTGGAATCGAACAATAGCAATACAAAAGAACAAGTAGATACACCTGCAACTGGTTAGTGGGCTTTTATTAAGTCTTGAGGTGGGTGAATAAGCAGTCATGGATGCATTAGAGCACAGCTCTTCAATTTAGACAGAAGCAAGTGATAAAATCTCCTTATCAGTGCTTGATATAGTGTTTATCTTTGTAAGAGGAACAGAGAATTAAATCTTTTTAAAGGCTTTCAAGAAACTTCTGTTTATGGAATCAGAGCTTAAAGTATTTGGTAAGAGAACACAACAGTTTTGGTTTCTCCCTTTTAAAAAAAAAAAGATAATTATGCTGTGATTGTGGATTTCTGAAATCCATTATGATGCTGCAAACCAATATCCAGCAATTAATGTTTTGACTGTTATTTTTCTGCAGAACGTGTATCATTGCCACTCACTGGAACTAAACCAGAAGACTCTGGAAAGAGTAATTCTCTGACAGAATCATCAGCTATGAGCATTTTGGATATTAATATTTCCACTGCAAAAGAGCCAGGTTTGCTAACCTAACTATAAATCTTCTCTAAGATTTTTTTTTTTCTGTTTGCCTGTGCTACTACAGTTGTTTGTTTTAATGTAGGTATGATTTTATCTATTTTATTTAGAACCCCTTTTATTTATACTGAATTTTCACCTGGTGCTACCAGTTCAGTTATGTCCTGTACACTAACAGTGCAACATTCTGAAACATATTGAAATGGAAAATATTCAACGATGAGAAAGTATCAGCCAAAAAAAAAAAGTGCAGCATCTCTTTGCCTGTTTTCTCCTTAGTGTCTTACTTGGTTACATCTGTACAACCGTGTTTTACTGCTATTGAAATGCTAACATTTGGTTAGTGTAGGATACTCCTAGTATGCATACAAGGTATACCTAAAAACTGTTACCCCATTAAAATACCAACTGTCAAAGGGTCATTAATAAAGTTCATATTCTGTTGGCAAAAGTCTTGCTGACTTCTCTTTATACTTGGTGCAAAGATCCAGTATTATCTATTTGTGTGTTTCTAGGTGATGCTGTGAGTCCAGCTTCAGAGAGAGACAATGATTTGTTTGTTTGTCTAGGTGAAGACAGCTGTAAAATTAACTTATTTCCTGCAAAACCTAACCGTCAGATTACCAAAGTTCCATTGCGGGTTCCAAGGACAAAAACAGCTACTCGCCCTGTGAGCCTACCTGTAGACCGAATACTTCCTCCATGCGTTTTGAATGAAAGAAATTCACGAAATGCAGGAGCAGTAAGTCCAGAGAAGCTTGGCAGGAGCCCTACTATTGAAGAAGTTTCAGAGGTGAAGGCACTCCCTGCCGTTAATACCTGCTGCAGACTTCCTTGTTACGACACCCAGATGCTGCGAAAAACTTGGGACAAGCAATATAAACAGTATGATATCACAGCACGGACAGCAATGATCGTGACTAATGTGCCCCAGGAGAACCGAGCACTTGAGAGTGGAACTGCAGGTGCCTTATCTTCATCATGCAGCGTTGTTAACAATTCAGCTAACATCATTCTTCCTACTAAGCCATATTCTGTTCCTGTCAGGTCAGGAAGGACAGCAGCAGAAGGGAACAGTCCCGATGCCAATCCTCTTGCTGCCTTCAGGGCACCAAGAACATTGCAACCACCCCCAGGGACATTTTATAAACCACCCTCTAACAAATCAAAACAAAATGAAGAGGGTTCTCTTGCTAAAGCTTGTGCACCAACCAGTGCTAGCTCTGTGCTTCACCAGGATAATACTGTGAAACTGGCTAGAAGCTCTGCACTTCCATCAGGTGATCCCGAACAAACCACAAATGAACAAAAAAATAGCTCAGAGGATACTCACCCCGCAGATCTGAAGCCTACTTACCAGAGACTGAGACCAAAAAGGATCCAAGAACTGGAACACAGGGAAGCTCATTTTGTATAGGGTGCAAATTCCTCTTGGACTGTATGCAATTTGTTGTTGTTGCCAGTGGAGGCTTCCCTTTGCCCCTTTACCCTTTGCCTTCCCTTGAGAGTTCCACTTCTGTGCCATATTGGAGTTATTTTTATATATGCAGCATTTTAAAAAGGGGGGGGGAGGGCTGGGGAATTGTGAAGGAAATAAGTCAAACTTTTTGTAATTCAGTAGCTTTTCATAAAGATTTAATGCATTCCCAGTCTAGAAACAGCTAATGGGTTCACTGAATAAGACACTGAGCTTCATTTCATTGTATGGAATGGAGTGCTTATTCATAGAGAAACAACTATTGTATGTAGCGGTGAAAGGAGCCATTTTTCATAATAGATGTTATAATAAAAATGGGAGGTTTAATGTTCACTGTCTAAGCATAAACCAAAGCTTGTGCTTTGCTCTGTAAAAGCATTTGTTCAGTTTTCTAATCTGTGCAATTAAAGCTTTGCTCCTGAACAGACTTACGTACTGGCCAGCATGGCTCATAATTATGTACCATATGTGTATATTTTAGGTAGACATGGTTATCTGTTGCCAGTTTTCTATGTTGTCACTTTAAGGGTTTTTTTTTTGTACAGCAAGGATGCACTTACTGAGCTTTACTATTCCGAAGCAGCAATCAATCCACATCTGGTTTCTTGTATAGCTTAATGAGTGAGGCAAATGTGCACAGCCTGTTTTGTTTGGATGCCCTTCTGGAGAGACTGTCAGCTGCAGTGGTGCTGTCTTTCCCAGGTGAATGAAAAGGCAGCAGTTTGCTTGCTAATAGATCAGTTTCACCACTTAACCTGGTGTAACTGAAATGAAGAGCATTGTTTCCAAGTTTCAGCGAAAGAGCTGAAAATAACCAAAAATCTGCATTAGTAGGTGCATCTAATGGTTTTCACTTTGTATTGAATGGTTTTTATGTGTACACTGTTATATTTGCTTTAAAATATATTAACTTGTTAACATTTCAGTGACTCTATGGCTTCTATATCTGGATTTCTTCTAACTTATTAAAATACAGACATTTGGCCTTTGCAATAGTGTAGTACTCTGCTGCATCTGTCTTCTGGGGATGGGGGGGGGCGACACGCTTTATTTAATGAGATTACAATTAGCTTGACCCCTTCTTACATACTATAGAGTACAGTTACTTTAGTGTGGTACTTTGTACTGATCTAAGAACCAAGAGGACTCTCAGAGGACAGGAAAAGCAAAGAATCACTTTTCTGATTTTACAACATAAAATATACTAGAATTTCCTACTCCATTCCCTTTGCTCTTCTCAAAATATCCCAAATAAAATCCCACGCTGTATTTGGTGGACGTAATCTGATTTCAGTTTCCAGAACAAAAGATACTGAACTCGCAATGCTGAACATTTGATTCCTTGTCACATTTCCATGGAAGCATGGCTTGCTATCTCAGAAAAGGCTGTGCTACCACAGGTTGTTGTGGCCATGCTAGGAGCCATTTCTTTGGGGAGCTGCCTCATACTACAGAAAAACTGAAGATGCCAGATGCTGCTACCTGCCCAGAGTGGTATTGTCAGTTGTATAATAAAATAAGAGGAGGGATAAAGGCTTCTTGACATAGATGGGAGTTTGTTCCACTTTGAGAATGGAGGCGGGGAGGGCAGAACACCACAGAAGTGGTTAATAAGCAGAAATAGTGAAACATTAGAGGCATCACAGCAGAACCTCATGGCACAGCTCTGAAAGGATGATGCTGATCAGTATAGATTAGGACCACAAGATGGCAAATTAATTGGGGAACTACCATTAAATCTATTGTCTCACTGTATTTAAGTGTGTTAGCATATGTCTGGCACTGAATATGGTAATGGCTTAAGAAATTGTAATAAAAACTGTCTAGTTGGATAGAGGGTCTCCAGTATTCCCTGCGGCAGGCTGCTGAGATGTAGAATTAAGATAGTGTATACTAATCCGTGAGAACAGACGAGCATTTCTTAACCAAGTCCTAATACCAGTTACTACTGGTTGTTACCATACTGCTTTTTATGTACCATCTGCTTCCATGTTTTGCTAGTATGAGAGGTTTCTGCTGTTTTCAATGTGCTTCACATCTTTGTTCGATGTTTCCTGTAGCCAAGCAGGCTGGGCCGGGAGCTGGGGAGCACAGCGCCCTTCTGTATGCTGGTGTGTGTGGGTGAGTGGGTGTCTTCTAAAACCACGTTATTTTCTGAAAAAATCATCACTTTCAAAAGATGAATTATGCATGTCCCTGCTCAATACAAGTGAAGGAGCGAGTGCACTTCTTTTGAAATTAAAAACCTTTGAAGCTTATTTCAGAGTTGTTGACCCAGCTATGCGGTGTGGTGACACCCCAGGAGGGGTGGCGGCGTGGGGGCCAGAGGGTGCTTCCAGAACTGTCCTGCCAGGCTGGGAAATGGGGCAGCCTGCGAGGGGGGGCGGGGAGGCAGTGGCTTAAGGGCCAATGTGGGACTCTGTAATTTGTAAATTTGTGTAAATGTTTGCACCTTGACGCCGAGGCTGTGTTTTGTTCGGAGCGGTACACTGAGGCCTTCCTCTCCCTGTGAGGAAGCGCCTCGGCAGGCCCCGGGGAGCGGTGGGATGTCACCTGCCGCGGCAGCAGGGCCTTGGGCCGAGGGGGAAAGACTTAGGCTTTCTTTTTGAGTGGAAATTTTACTAATGGTCCCTATTGTTTCTGTCGGTTCTGATGCAGATTTCCCTAGGTCTTGTGTTTGAAATTGCTTCACCCCAACTGAATGGCAGTAATCCCACCCACCTGCCCTAGGTGACAGGGCTCTGGGTCACACCAAGTGCCAGCACCCTGCAGCTTGCCCTCTGGGAAGGAAACCTTTCTGTGTCAGACTTGCTTGGTAATTGCGTTTTCTGAAGTTGTAATACACTGCCTCATCCCTCTTAAAGCTTTGGCAGAGTACTGACTGCCTTAAGTCCCTGACCTAATTAGTTATGACAGCTGTTTGTTTAGCAGGGCCCCTAATGCTACCAGAACTACCCTTCTGAGACCATCTTTTCAAATACAGGGTTTGTTCAGATCTGAAGAAATATCTTCAGAAATATCAGCCTCCTAGCACAGACTTTATCATGCTTGTTCTGGCCATATTGGATATTTGGGAGGATTTTTATTCAGGAGCCCTTAAACTTGCAGATTGAGCAGTTCTGTGTCAAGCAGGGGATTAAAACAATCTCCTTACAACTGAGCAGTGTTATTCTGCAAGCGCTAACTGCATCTAAGATATGTGTTTCTTTGCAGCCAAGCTGAACATTCCTTCAGAAACCTTTCTTTTTCCCATAGCACAGCAGTACTCACACCTCATGAGGTAAGCTTTTGTGGTAAGTTTTCCAGGTTTTTATTGCTTCTATTTAAGAAGTCCTTGTTTTGCTTGCAAATCCATGAATTCTTTAGCTTCTGTAGTGTAGCAGAGGCCTAATTGAGTTCATCTGAAAGCCGACATGAAATGCTCTGCGAAGGCAGTTAGTGTGCGTATGCTGACATTGCTAACTTGGTTCAGAGCATGTTTGTACTTTGTAAGTGACTCCTCTACGTACCACTGCGGTTCACAGTGCAGAGGGTGTCCGAGCACACAAATTTGATTCTCTTTGGATGACACTAAACTGGAACATGTGCTTCAGCAGTGTACCTGATGCGCTGCAGCTGCTAAAGCACATTCAGTCCATGGGGCCAGACTGGAGCTTATCTGAAGTAACCCCCAGACACGTAGTGGGTGGGTGCTGTGTCCTCCGTGCTCATTGTTTGACTATAAATCGGCTCTTTCTGGGCCATCCTACTTGTCAATGTACGCACAGACTTAGTATGTTGGGAAAATGGGACAAACTATTTCAACTTTCCACTAGCAAAGTTCAGGGGCGGGTGTGTCTGATATTTATAAACAATGCTATTTTATATAAACATGTCAATATGAAAGTAAGTTTCACAGGGGGGTGCTTTGGAGACAAGCCTTTGAATAAAATATTCTATCTGCATGCCCATTTATCTTTGTAGAGGAAGGGAAGTTCTGTTTCTAATTCAGAGATGCATGGGATCCTTGAAAAGTGTTTTCACTCACAGGTAGAAGAAAAAGTCATGCTAAATCTTCCAAAACGTAAAAATGTTTGAGGAAGGTGAATGCTAGGAAAATCCTCACTCCTCAGCCTTTATGCTGGTGGATGACAGAAAGGAGTGTCTGTGTGAAGTGAACTGGATTATGCCAGAAGTAGTCGTGCCGTCTGAGTTTGCACTTGGTGTGCTTTGTGCTTGTTTAACCACAGATTGGGGTGATCAGCCCACTGCTAGGTTTGCACATGGACAGGATCTGTTTAAGATGCCACATTTCCCTGTGTTTGACGTGTGGAGGAGTCTGATTCTGATTGTCTTTGATTCTTAGAAATACACCTCTCAAGCAGAAATTTCACTGGACCTTTTCTTATTCTCTATGATTTCTTGTAAGCACTCCTCTTGAACCATTATATCAGCAACCTTGTGAATAATACATCTTCTACCAGTTTCTGTGCGCTCATTTCTTTGCAGCTTGTTCTTTGCTATTTATTCAAGTCGTGCAACTCATTTCTTTACTTCCCATCTCCTTTCTTTAATTTTTATTTTTACTAGCAGCCATATCCAAGAAATATCATCTGACCCTAGCTTGCCAGAACTTCCCATTCTTGTCTTTCAGATCACTGCTTATCTTGTTCATGGAACGAGGCCTCTGAAACACATTAGAATAAATGTAAAAACCTTCAGCTTTGGTTTTCTCCAGCAGTTTAAGATAGCTGGTGCAACACGTGCCTTAACTGAGAAAACCCCAGCCTGTGTATGTGTAGTTTTCTCTACACAAACACATAAGTGTATCTGTTTATCTATATAAGATACATTTGTATATGCACACTCCTACAGTCTGCCTGGGCAAAACTGCATCAGCATTATTTGTGTTAGTTTTCTAGTGAGGCTGTGTCTAGGGACACGCTCTTCTACATGTGTAAGAAAGAACATCTCACCAGTTAAGAAATTGTCTGGATGCTGGAACGCATTATTCCTGAAAACTAGAAGTGTTGGCCCATGAGCACACCCAATACACGAGTGTGCATATTTTCACAGCAATCTTTTCAGGTAATTTTAAAATTCTCTTAATTTTAGAGAAATCTTTGTGTTGCTGGAGGGTTTACAAGGGATGTTTTTATAACTTGCTGGTCAAACAGCATTTAACCAGCTTTAACTTTGTAGTCGAAAGTCAGGAATAAGCCTGGAAGTAAGAAAACTAATAAAATGCTGGTATTTAAAATAGCTCTTAAAACTATGGCATATGTAGGTGAGGGGATAACAGAACACACATACCATATGACCCTATGTTTTCCATGTAGGTGTTCATGAAGTACATCACAGGGAACTTTTATGTTATCAGATATCTATTGTAGGCATACTGCAAGAACTATCGCCAAATCTCTATTTCCACTCATTGGTTTCATTGTGTTCTGATACATAAATGGAATGCCTCCCTTTTTGCTGTTGTTGGCAACAAACTACAGATCTCATTAGGAAATCCCTAAGTGATAGTGTCAGCTGTGGGTAGAGCTACCACAGAGATTGTGCAGCGTGCTCCATAAACTGAACAGTATTTTCCCCTCCCATGTGAATTGATAGGCCCCACATAAGCTTTCTCTGTTTACTTTCAAAGATCCTCCTCTTTACAAAGCAAAAATGGGTCACAGGCGCAGCTAATGTAGCTGAACATAGAAAACAAATATACCCTACCATCATCCAATTGTGATGTAAAAAAATCTAATTAGGAGATTAGTTTAATCTGTTAGAGCTGTACACGTGGGCAGCAAAAAAAGGATCCATTTTCTTAAAATAGCTTGACTTAGAATCTCAGGGTTAAAATGTTTGTTTGCTGAATAAAATTATTAAATTGCCTGATTGCCTCAGACACAGTCATAGTGCTCAAACATAGTCTACAGCCAAGCACCAACAGCACTAGTTTCTCTGCTTTGCACTGCCATTAATCAGAGTGGACTTCCCTCTGTGGCTTTATAAAGCCCTTTGTTTCTCTATCAAGATTGCAGCAGGGTGGGTCTTAGCTGCGATATGAACATATGTCCAACAGAAATTAGATCAAAACCACTTGTAAAAGAGGAGGTTGCCATGTCATCCTTTGTGAAGGAAGCCAGGTTGAAGTCAATGGTTTAGGTAGCAAATCTGTGCAGAGGCTTGAAGGTCCTGAGATGACACTGAGAAGGAAGCAGTGTACCGAGTGCAGTGCTCTGCTGTCAGAGCTGCAGTGTGGTCTGGTGTAAACCTAATGATTGTTAAATTTGTGGAGGATTTTCAAAGGTCTCCCCAAAGCCCTGTGAAGGAGAAAGGAACAGGCAAACACTGCCATATCCTTTTTTATTTTTTGTTTAAATAACAAAGGCTGGATCGGTGCTAAACTTCTACTAGGAAGAACAGTCACAGTTGAGGCAGTGAGGGAAGCTGTGATAATGCTTATGCAGGGCCATTGTCTGACGTGAGCACTGGTGGAAGGTTTTGCCATGTTGCTGTCTATTTCAAGCCTTACAGGTGAAAATCTATAAAGAATTCAAGCTTCACTTAGTGCTTTCTTGCTTCTGGATCTGATGATGCTACTTGGGGGTAATTTATGCTGGAGATGTGAAATGAGCCATTTAATACTAATATGTAACTTGATTTAGTAAATATTATTTGAAGTAGGACAGAGCTTGTTGAAAAGCTCTCTGAATACGCCTCTGGAGGTCTGAGTCTGAACACATGTAAGGTCATGTTGTATTTAGCTTAATGTATTTCTGTGTGAGCTTGCAGCTTGCTGACATTTTAGAAGAATAAAATCAAAGAACAGATGAGAAGAATGATTTTTTTTTTCTCCTGTAGTGTTGTTGTGAAAGTTACTTTTGTGTCTTACCACCTCTGCTCTTAGAGAGTGATGGTCCGTGAAGAAATGTACTGAACTACCTATATTTCTGCACACGCAGATGTTACAAGAACAAACTTCACAGGCCTTTCACAAGGGAAGCATAGCAACAGCAAGGACATGAATTTTGTCAAAATCATTTGTGAAAATGAATAGAGTGAAAAAAAATCATCTTCTCCAGTTACTGCAGTTATGATTTGTCTAGAAAGTCTAGAAGAAATTCACAGTCTCTAAAACATTGTCTCCAATAGAATAAAACACTTGTGCCACCTTCATGAAACAACTCGAGCAGAGAGAAAGTATTGAAAATCCCATGAACTAAGTTTTGAAATAATGGGAAAGACTTCTGTCTTCTCTAAGGTCATATCAGCAGACGTACAGTTGAAGGAATCTGCTAATAAAGTTACCAAGGGTGACGGTTGTTTGTCATAATATTAAAGAATTTGAGAATTAATGAACACATTGCACTGTTCTTAACCTGATGGCAATGAGGAAGGCTGTGATATGTCAGTACCCCTGAAGCTCAGGCTCCTCAGAAAAAGCAGGAACATAATGTAGGTAATGATAAATTCACAAGACAATGGCTTAAAGAAATACCCAGTTGAGAGAAATTCTTGATACCTTTTGATAATAATTGTGTAATTGATACAGTATAAGCAGGGTAGGAGGACTCCTTGCTAACTGCCGTTAGATTTATTAAACAGCATATTAAAACTAGCAGTAATGACTGGTGTAACTAATTACTTCACTGTCTTGTCTGCTGTCAACAATGTGTATGAGTTTTCTTTCTGAATGTATGCAGCGAATCATTCTTCCATTTTAGAGTATTAACTGCTACAGAAAAAAAATGAAAAACGTAAAAAATAAGTGCTATTTTTGATTTTCTTGGATTGGGACTTTGTAAGAGTCTTCCCATGTTTCAATCGTATGCTGGTGATAGAACCAAGTTATTTTTGTTGGTCCCTGGAAAGGAAATCAGTTCCTGCAAAAGGAAAATTAACAAAACACAGATTTTCATATTCCATGGAAATAAGTCACATTCCTTGAGCATGTTCTCTTCAGGCAGCAAGCACATGCCATTCTAAATAGTAACAGTCATAATTTGCATTAGCTTCTTAATGAAAAACTGAATGAACAATTCATAAGTGTGGGGGGCCTTTTCTGGTTTTAGGAAGGGGTTAATTCTATGTTAATAAACTTTGCTTTTTTGGAAACTGAATTTCTTCTAGCGCCTGTGCTCTTTCTAATGCAGCTGTCTCAAGCCACCACTGATTTTCTGAGCAGGGTGCTGCCTTTAAAGAAAGAAGATAAATCTCCACCATGACTAATCACTCCAGAAGTTCATGTACCTCCTGAGCCCAAGTGGAGTTCTCAACACATTATTGCTAGGTACTGTTTTTATCATGATCTTACTCCATTATTTTATTATAGTGTTTTGCTCTTGTTAAATTAGTAGAGCTTGAATCTTAACCACACAATTCTATGTTAGTCTATCTGAGTAATGCCCAGCTAAGAAAGGATATTTAAGGATTGAAAATTAATTATTCCTTATTTATTCTCTGCTGCTACAGAGTCTGAGACTTATCTGTCCAGTGTCTTCTGATTGCATTATTTATGGGGTTTTTTTCCTACACTGTTGTCTCGTGTTCACCTAATTCAGATTCCAAGCAGTATAAGGTTAATGCACTTTAACACTCACATCTGTGAAGCTGTCCCATATAGGAAAGCAAGGTTCTGTCCTTTTAGCTCCTAGTGAAGGTTTTATAAACAAAGCAGTCTGAGGAAATATAAAGATATTCTTGTTCATCCTAAAATTAGAGGTGATTCTAAAGTGTGTCTGATGAGCAAAATAGAATCTTTCTTTAAGTGTTATATGTTGATTACACTTCAGGTATTAATGCCATAAGTTAAATAGTTTGGTTTAGGCTAGAAGGAAAAGTACTTTTAAATTCTAACTCATTTAGCAGAATCTTAATCTTGGTAATCAATCTAGTAGTCGCTTTCTTAAAAAGCAATTCCTTTGGTACTTTGTGCATATTAATTAGGGTGTCTGTCATCGAGTTACTCCTCTTATAAGGAACAGCTCTCCCCAATCACTATCAACAAATATAGCTAGCAAGGTTTAATGTAAAAAACCTTACAGGTTAAATAGCAAGCACAATCAGGATAACCTTACTTACTGCCCTTTTTTCCCCCTGAGCTTATTTGGTCTGGCTTCTTTAATACTTATATTTTTAGTCTCAGAAAAACAGCTAGATTTTCCAGAGCAAATGCTAACAGCCATTTTATTTGGCAATCCTAATCCCATTTATGGCCTTGCACTACAAATTTTCTTGCTAATAGTAGTGAAATGTACAGGGTGGTGCAGGTACGTTATACCTCATGTAGAAACATGAGCTAAGACTGTTTGTACTACTATGGAATCTCTCATTGAGATAGAAGCTGTTAATGATGGATGGCTCAATAAAGAGCCAGGAGGAAGAGGAGAGGCCAGGTCATTGGCAGACTACAGATTTTATGGCCTTGACATGAAGGCTTGAATTTCCTTTCACAGCTGTTGCAGAAAGATTGCAGTGTCCATCTGGGGTTTAGAGGAAGGCAAGAGGAGCTGGAACAAAACTGGCTCTTCCTCATTTGTTCAGCTGCAGGATTCATTCTTCAGAATGGCAGCAGGTTGGAGAGCCCTGGGTTATGCAGGAGTGTCAGAAAGCCATCTGACTGCCATAGTTGGCAACGCTGTGAAGAGAACCTTGCTGGAACATCCTGAGGAGTGGCAGGCGTGCCACACGCATAGCAGCTGCAAGTTGGTGACTGTTGGGAGCTGCCTGCAACCAAATATCGGACAGCTTTGCATATGAGAATGTTCTTATAAGCCACCAGCCTGTTTACATGCAGAACCTGCCGCCACTAGTGGAACTGCAAAAGTACTGTCTTTTTTCATGATGCTCAGCCAATTTTATTCCTGGGTTCTAAACCCTTCCAACAGCTAATTGCTCAGAAGTCCCCTGCATCTGAATAAGAACTAGATGTGCTTCTTTTCAATTAGTGAAGGAGAACAAATTTTGAATATTAGTGTCTAAATTTAACCTTTTCTGTCTCCTGAGTACACTCAGTAATCAAATAATCAATCTAGATTGGTGTCCTACTGTCAGCTCTGTGAAAAAGAAATGTCAGTGTTCTGACACAGTTGCAAAATTGGCCTCTGTTACTACATGGTTGGCTACTTTTTGCACGTGTACAGCATGGCAAACTCTGGAAGGACTAGCAAAATGTGCACAGAACTGAATAAAGAGGAAAAAGAAATTCCATATCCCATTTTGGTCTCAATCTCAAGACTTCAATAATGCTTCCTCCTGTAATGTTTTGAAATAGGCTTCAGATCATCAGTGTGAAGCCAGGTCTCTGGCCACCTTCTCCCTGGTTGAGGTCTAAATTCCTTTTCAGTTCATAAAATGTGGACCTGAGATGATTTTCTGAAACAGTCAAATAATTATTACTGATTTTTATCTAATACTTTTAACTAGTGCTTTGTTGACAATTAGGCCAAAATACTCTGACGTGTTTTCCAAACCTCATCTCTTAAAATCAGACAAAATCTCCTCCACTTAATAGTTTTTCCAGAAACAAAATTCTAGAAGAATAGTGGCAAGAGAGACTCAACAAATCATCTAATCCATGAGCAGTTTTACCTGTGTAAGTCTTGATAGAGGTTTGAGTAATCTCCAGTAATGGAGGCCCCACAGCCCTCCCATGCAATCAGTTCTATTACTTCACCATTCTTATAATTAGAAAGTGCTTTCCAATATCTAACTTCCATTTCCTTTTCCACATTCTCTCCCAGTTACTAACTATTCACAAAGAAACTACTCTTCAATCATTTAAATCCCATAAGGTAGCTATAAAGTAGGAACTGGATACTGGTAGCAAAATCAAATGGTTTATTTTTTAACAAGGCCCTGTATCTGGTATTTAGATTTATATGTTAAATTCTCTTTTCCCCTTTGAAGGTAAAAATTCATGGTGATTAAGATGAGTCATGAACCTAGAAAACAGAGCTTACAATGGTTTAAATTCTGTTGTATCCCTACTAAAATGTATTGGGAGTTGCTGAATTTAAAAGCATAAAAACATTAGATCCTGTATTTTTTAATAAAATGGCAACAAAATGGATTTGTCTTTACAAAATCCATACCAGGCTGTGTTAATCAATATACATTTATAGTGTCTGAATGGAAAACCTAATTCTGTCTTTATAATAATAACCGGTTTTATATAAACTAATGTCCAGTTGTAAATCCATCTTTTCTTGGGAAAAATAGTTTGAAAGCACAAATTTAATCTGATAAATGTTGCAACAATTAACTGCTTTCATTAATTGCAAGTCCAAGTTAATAGCTGGATTCAATGTTAATGACTTTTTTTCATTCGAAAGCGATGCTTTTCCTCTCTGTTTCTTTTTGGCACTGATAAATGTGTCACAGGAAACAGCCTCCAGACAACGGAAAACCACGGTTTTTCATGTATGATAGTGTATCAAGTACAAAATTAAATGGTGCAGACAATGAAAGGAACAGATCTCTATGATAGCATAATCTTAAAATAAGAACAGAAAACTGTTATTTTGCTCTGAGGGCTGTTTCAGCTGTCAGCTGAGAAATGGCAATGCATCCTTTGCCACAGGTTAACCAGAAGTGTTGATGCAGAAGAATGAGCTTCTTTAGGGCAGTCAGACTTCTACTCTGGAAGAACTGGATCCTCCGGAAAAGACAAAAGGTAAAGTATTAGTCTTTGGATTTCGGCTTTGGACCATGCACTCCACTGGATGAAGTGACTGGTACACTTATCAGCATGTAAAAATCACGGATTCCTTAAAGAATCAAATGTGATTTTTGTATGGGCCTGCTGTCTGGGATCTTGTCTGGCGCGGTTTGCAAAGCTGCTGTTTACAGACTAAACACAGAATGCTTGTATTGGGGTTTTCTTTGACAGTATTGTGTACCAGGAGAAGAGTTGTGGGTACTAGTATTTTTGTATTTTCACATAAAAAGATCTCCTGTTAGAAAACATTGTGAGCACCTCAGGGAGGTTTGATTCCTAATTTTAGGTTTGCTCCTCACACGAAGCTACTTTTAGACGTGAATCCAGTTAGGGTCCTGAAGTTCACACAGTTTTTCTCATTTTAATATGGCTGAATGCCATAAGTAAAGTGAAAATCAGAGAAGTATTTTAAATCCTTTCAAATCCTTTCAGAACTTTGTCTTAGAGTAAATTTATCAATTGCTTTCCACCTATTTTGTCATTGCTCTTTTTTTTTTCTTTTTGCTTTAAGCCACATTTTCTTAGGGTCTTGGTAATCTGATGTATTGCAACTACTTCTGTCCAGCAAAGGAAGTCCCTTTAAGGTCCTATAGACTACCTGTTTCAAACTAAAAATAAAGTGCATTAGGGCATCTGTGAGGCTGTAACAGTCATGCAAACAATTCTGCCATAATAAGTGATCAATAGGGTCAAACTGAACCATGGGATGAATTGAAATCCTTACCTATGCTGACCTGATTTTAGTCATTAGGAATGACTCACGTGCCGAAATTTTTAGGATCAAAGTATTTTCTGATTTTCTTCATAAACAAATTGAATGTCCTTTCTTTCATAGCTTCCCAGCAGTCTTTCTCCCACAGTCTACTTTGCCATCAAGAGTTGATGCGTACAACATTGCCAGCTCATGATTTAATACAGTATGAAAGTCACCAATCATAGAATCATAAAATGGTCTAGGTTGGAAGAGACCTTAAAGATCATCTAGTTCCAAACCCCTGCCATGAGCAAGGACACCTCCCACTAGACCTGGTTGCTCAAAGCCCCATCCAACCTGGCCTTGAACGCTTCCAGGGATGGGGCCTCCACAGCTTCCCTGGGCAACCTGTTCCAGTGCCTCACCACCCTCAGAGTGAAAAATGTCTTCCTGAGATCTAATCTAAATCTGCCCTCTTCCAGTTTGAAGCCATTACCCCTCGTCCTATCACTACATGCCCTTGTAAAAAGTCCCTCTCCAGCTTCCTTGTAGGCCCCTTTCAGATACTGGAAGGCTGCTATAAGGTCGCCCCGGAGCCTTCTCTTCTCCAGGCTGAACAACCTCAGCTCTCTCAGGCTGTCTTCATAGCAGAGGTGCTCTAACCCTCTGGTCATCTTCGTGGCCCGGCTCCAAGAGGTCCATGTCCTTCTTTTGCTGGGGGCTCCAGAGCTGGACACAGTATTCCAGGTGGGGTCTCATGAGAGACGAGAGGCAGAATCACCTCCCTCAACCTGCTGGCCATGCTGCTTTTGATGCAGCCCAGGATATGGTTGGTCTTCTGGGCCGCGAGTGCACGCTGCTGGCTCAGTCCATACTTGAGCTAAATTACACCAAATATAAGGACCCTTTATTGAAGCTGGACTTCAGTTACTGATTGTCAACGAGCTGTAGTAGTTTGGTTCTCGAGTTCAGGGGGGGGAAAAAAAAAGCCAAAAAAACCCAACAAACAAATAGAAAATCCATGTCTTTCTGATCTTCAAATGTATATACTGAGAGAATTGGAAGCGATTGTTTTTTAATTTTTAACAAATGGATCTTTATGTAATTCTTCAGTATTTCCAGGGCATGAAATACTGTTTTATTTGGGCAAATCTGCTCAGATACGTAACCCAAAGTGCCTGGTCAGGTTTCAGGAATTCTCTTTTTTTCTTGTTTATTTTTTCCTATAGAATTTTCAAAAATGCTAACTTGATGTTTCCTGGTGTTGCCAGAGGTCCCCTTCTGTGATGATCACTCCTAGCTCGTAAGCACAGTGATTTAATCCACAACAGAGAAATATTTTCTCCACTCTGAAGTAAAATATTTTACAACTAAGTCAGTAAAAATAATTTCCTTTTCTACGTATACCTACCTGCTTATTTGTCCACACAGAGAAACAAGGTGGCTAAAGCAAAAATCCATAATGTCAAAAGTAGCTGTAAAATATGTTTTGGAAAAACCAGCCTGGTTTTTGCTAACCATCATGCAGTACCATAAATGGAGGCACATCTAGTCTTCTACTCAAGTTTGTCTTTTAGGCTAACCTAATCACGAGAGGAAAGACTTCATTACAGAGTTAACAGTTGATCCACAGCCAATTTAAACTTGTCAGATTTATATGGTTGTATTACTGTGCTCAGTCCATTACAGCTCTGTCTGGATATTACATTTCTCTGTGCATGTTGCTGGGATTTCTGGCTGTTTATCTTGTGGTTCTGCATGCTTATGGACTACTCTCTGATCCTTCCTAGTGAGTTCTGAGACACCCGCGTGTCCTCAGGAAAAGGATCACAGGAAAGAATCAGAGGACTAACAGCACTTGGTCCGTTCTTATCGCATGACATATTGTGTACCAGCTTGAAAGAAAGCTTCCCCTGCGCTTTAGCCTTCAATCCGTTCCAAACTAGTTAGCTCAGACAGAAAGGAATTACTGAATTTAAAGCTGAGCATTTTCTGTTTCCTGGGAATGAAGTAAGAATCGACATCTGAGCAATAACCCAGATGACAACCAAGGAGTCCCCCCAGTGCTTACCCCTATGAGTTTATGGGTGTTTAGTGCTTGTCCCAAACATCTCATCAAATGGATGGCAATAGTGTTAGTCAGACCTCGTGGGCCCCTGCTGAGAAGGGTCTGTAACACTGTACTCTGAGCTGTGCACAGCAGCTGTCAAGAAGAGCTGTACAAAGGCAGGTTTCCGTCTCTAATAATTGTGTCATCCGCACTGTGCTGCTGGTAAGATTTTCTCTGCCTTTAAAAATATCAGGTATGCATAACTTCCTAGGTGGTGATGGTGGGGGTTTGTTGTTCTATTTTAAAAAAGAAAGCCTTAAGAGAAAAAGTGTGAAATAGGAAATGGTTGCACGGTGAAAACCTTTCTACCCTTTTGCCATAAGTATAAGTTGTGTTTAACTAAAGAGTTTAGAAAATGTTATAGTGGAAAAAACAGGGCAGCTCCAAAAACCTGTTGTTAATTATGCTGTGGAGTGTCTTTTGCTCTGCATGGCTGTTTGCAAAAAAACATTCACATGTGACCCATCTTGTCTCTGGCTCTGCTGCTGTAGGCATTATTGTTACATTTTTTGGTGCCTGGTTGGGGAGGCGGGAGCAAAGGAAAGGGGGCAGGGAGGGCTTTCCCGTGCATGTGCTACAACTCGGGTTCTGGAGAGAGTTTGTCGTGGCTCTTCTAGGGAGGAGAAAAAAAGTGCCACGTGGCTGGACACAAAAATCTCATAGCTGGTCCTCAGAGCCCAAAAGCCTGTGTCACAGGATCAAAGGGTTGTAGTTTCAAACCTCTGCCAAAACACACAGAGGCAGTAAACCAAACTGGAACAGAGAAGTGGGGGAACAGAACAAAAACCAGGCAGGATGTTGCTCTGTGGCAAAGCGGTGTCCTTGATTTTCTGTCATGGCTGGGAGCTGGTGACTGTTCTAAATGTATTGAAAGATCTGGGCAATAAAGTGGCCTTTGATGGAGTCTTCTATGTTATTGAATAAGGTGTTTGATCTTAATGTATACATTTCTACCTGTATTAGAAAACTAATAATATTGAATGATGACAAAAAAGAAGCAGAAGTAAAGATCAAAGTATGTAAGCTTATGCTAAAGTCTTTTACCTTTGGGTGAGCACAGTGCACTGACGACCTACTAATAAGACCAGCATTGCAAAACCATGGATAAAAAAACCCCACACTTTTTCTCTCTTGCATCTAATCCTTTTTTCCTGTGTTGTTACAGAGTCATCCACTTTGTATAAAAACTATTTAGACTTGATATCTGGTCTGACAGTTTAGTACTACCTGTCATCTGTTTTTACCTCAGTCAGGATGCTTAAACATTTTTTTAGAAGAGTTGGAGAAGCCATTGAGTTTATGGTGATGCTTCATGGGGCTCTGATGAAATCCTTGCTATTTCTGGGTATCCCTTCCAAATGGTGAAACAGGCAAGGGATAACCATGGGCACGTGCTGCACTGAGCATTACTGCTGTGAGAAGGGGCCTCAGCCCTTTAGTCACTTAGTGACTCTATACATAGTTCATCTGTAAAATTTATTTTGAATTGATCTTTTTTTCTCTTATTTTTTCCAGCTTCGTTTTCTGGTGGAGCTTGTATGGCCTCTTTCGTTATTTCTTGCCCTTGTCTGGCTGAGGAAAGCTAATCCACTGTATCGCCAACATGAATGTAAGAACATTTAAGATGTTTTAATGCTCTGACTTGTGCTAGATAATGGCTAGAAGTTCTCGGACAGAGATACTGGGACCTGTTTGCTATTATTCGCCAGTGGCAAAAGAACAGACTTCTTCAGTAGTTTAGTTACTTATAGCCCTATACTGTAAGAATTACCAGTGAGGAGAAAAAAAAAAAAAAAGCTCTAGTTTTCCTGTGAGATGCTTTGTGGTCAGACTTACATGAGGTCTCAAGATTCTATCAAGTTGTAGATTCCTGTATTTCTGTTACTGAGAAAGTACTGTCTCACTGCTTAATTAAAAAAAAAAGTTAGCTCAGAATTTATTTCAGTTGAAAATAGCCATATTGTTTATATCAGTGACTTTTTTTTTTTTTTTGCTTAGTAAAAGAGAAACCTGTATGATTTCCATCGCATTTCTTCTGTAGTGAGGCAACCCCTCATGCTATTTAGATTCACACAGGCTGCATTAGAAAAGACACCTAATCATTTATATTTTGTTACTGTACTCTAGGTCACTTCCCAAACAAGGCAATGCCATCTGCAGGAACACTGCCATGGTTACATGGCATCTTCTGTAACATGAACAACCCCTGTTTCCGCAGCCCAACCTATGGAGAGGGTCCAGGTGTTGTGTCCAACTACAACAATTCCATGTAAGCAGAGCTGCTTGGGAGTGACTGGGTTGCAGTAATACAGGCCTAGTAGGCAACTGCTGATAGCCTACTCTTGGCACCTGTTGAGCCTTCATGGGGATGAATGATGCAAGGAGAAATGACGGAGTATTCTCAGCCTGTTTAGAAAGGTCCCACAGTGCGCTGAGTGGTATTTTAAAGAATTGTTCTGTCATGTGAATGGAAAGGGCAAGGCGAGCATTTAAGAAGACCTGGGGTGCAAATACTGGAAGACAAAAATTTTCAGTTTTAGCAAATCAGTTTCATTGCAACGGTGGTTAGCAAAGTTGAAACAGAGCACATGATGGTAGGTTTGGGCCTTTCTCAAAAGAGTTCAGTTGTACTAGTCTCTAGGGAACACGTGTTCACTTAATAAAATCCATCCTTTCTATTGCCTGCTGCTTAGTGAATGTCTCAGGACAAATCTTTTTGATATAAGAGTATGAACCCCCTAAGCTTCCTTTTCTCATCACTTGAGTTGTCCCCTCTGAATGAGAGCTCTGATGAAGTAGCTGCGAAGGAAAATCTGCACTGCCACTTCCTGTGTACACCTGTTTTGGCTTGTGAGACTTTAATCAGCATAGTAACCTTCAGATACTAAGCTTATTAATGAAATAGGAGGATGGGAGATTTCCGGGCTGTTAGTGAAAAAGAGCTGTGGGAGTGCTTAATTGCATTGTTTGTTACAGCTGAGTCATGAGAGACAGCATAGTGAACAAAGACCCTTAGAGTAAAAACCTGTTAGAATAGCTATAAAAAAATGCTCCAAATCTCCCTTTGCAAATAGTCCACTTTTGAGCATCCAATGATTAAAATTCATGAGCTAACAATGTCAAGGCCATTAAAGCTCCAGTCCACGAAAGTCCATAGCTTGGAATTAACTTAGCATTTGACCTTTTGTTCCTAGCAAACAGGATTTAAAATAGTCAGCTGGACTTTTTTTGTGGGGTACAGTCAATCACACAGTGAAGCTAGAGGGTTCTGTTTTCTATACGTTCTGGCTTTTTTAGGTTGCTTATTACAGAGCAAGCTGTCCCCTTGTGAGTCAGACTAAATTCAGTGCATCACAGAGGAAGCAGATACATTGTGTTTTCTGAAAGAATTTAGTCCTTCCTGTTTGCTGTTTCCTGTGAGCTAAAATAAGTCACGAGGACTGAGATATACCATTCCATGTATGAAAAAACATAACACTGTTAAAGAAGTGTAATGGCCTCCCCTGCTGCTAATAAGAATTTTTTTGTGCTTGTTTATAAACACAGGACCTGGTCACATCCTTGCTTGAACTGCATGTTCTAACCCAGAACCAGTTGGTGAACAGCTGCCTGTGGCAGTTTGTCACTCCTGTTTTCCTGCCTTTCCTAGAAGAAATGTTTTGAAGGGACCTAAACACCACCCTTACGTTGGAGAGGACTGAACTGGGAGAGGGAGGAGGATTCTGTGTCTGAGTAATTCCTGGCTGAGCAGGGCTGCATTGTGCCCAGAGTGCCTCATCCAACTGCTGGACGTGAGCCTCGGCCAGAACCAGAGATTTGCACTATAGCTGTGAGATGAATGCTGTCTGGGGAAGGTCCTATCTCCCCAGCAAGGTCAGCATGGCTAATGAAGAAAGTGTATGAGAGGCCACCTGAAGCTACTCTGTTGCCACCAAAAAACTGAGCTTTGAATTTCAAGACTGAGGACAAAATAATGTATTTTTTCCTCATCCCTAACACAGAGAAAGTCAACTTTGCTTTTTTTTTTTTTTTATGTGAAAGATTCTCAAGAGTCATCAGTCTTAAATTATTGTTTGTTCACTATTTGTTCTTTCAGCCTTGCAAGGGTATATAGAGATGCACAGGAGCTCTTACTGGAAGCCCCTGAAATCCGTGACCTTGGCAGAATCTGGGAAGAACTGATCATTATGACTCAGTTTATGGAAACAATGAGAACTAATCCTGAAAGAATTGCAGGTAATTGTTTTGTCTATATCCTTTAAACTATGGAATTTTTCCTTCTGAGAGCTGACTAGTGGTTACTCTGCAGACTGGCAACATCATAATGTATTTCACATATGGCTGTTACTCTGCTTACTGTTAGAAGAGGGTAAGTTAATACTCATGTGGTGGTGTAACAAACACCTCTTATTTGAGATAAAGGAGAAAGGCAATCAGTTCCATTCTACAACCATCTTCCTTAAATAACAGTAGACAAAACTTAAAACACAGGAACATGGATATGTCACCACCCAAAGTAAAACACATGGATGAAAAGATTTCATTAATTATTATTACAGTAGAGGCAGAAGCAATAAGAAAGCATCACTGGAATATGCAGAGGAATGGAAAGTTACGTATGAATATATACTAGGAGCATAACCTAGAGCAGAGCATAGATATACTTTGTTTCAAGTGTTAGCTGAAATAGATTTGGAACAGTGAGTAAGGAAACACTTTCTTCTTGTTTTGATGATAGGTTTAGAGAGAAAAAGCATTGTACACTTCTCATAAACCAGGTTGCAAATTATATGACTCCATTAATTTTCAGTCAAAACAACCTGCCAAACTCAAAACCCAATCCTGGGGAAATAAGAAATGGACTAACAATACATTTTTAATTTAATATTTGGGCTTTAGGTACAGAATTTGAAAAGATACTCCTAAAACTAAAGGCACAAAAATGGACTGGCTTTGTGAATTGATCCATCCGATTCTCAAGTCCTTTGCCACAGGAGTAATGCTTTTATTAAAATCAAATAGTCACACTCCATGTATTTTTAATAAAATGTGTATAAACCATGACGCTCCGCTATCTTACCAGAGGTTTCTAACTAGAAGTAAAAAAGGGACTATCTCATTGTAAATAACAGTGAGACAATCAAAATGCCCCAGAATGCAAACAAGAACTTGAATATAATCTGAGCTGTGGTTTGTACACAGTTATAGAAACCAAACCCACCTATTTAGAGGTGAGGAAAAGCATGACATGCCATGGGTTTGCAACATATTGCTAAGGGACCACGCCCCGTGGTTTGGGAAGTTGCTTTTGGATCCCCTATCAACTTTACTCAGCAGCTGGAAAACAGACTACATTCCTCCCTGCTCCTGTGAAATAAATGTTAATGCTCTTTCAGAATCTATGGGGGGTTTTAATGTGTTTTACTTTAAAAAAAAAAAAAAAAAGGATGATTGGAATCTCCCATTTCATGAAACAAAGTAACAATGTCAGTTCTGGAGCTAAACTAATAAAATGTGAATTGCCACCTTTTTCCATACAGAAAAATGCACTGCAGAATTGGCAATTTAAGTTTTGTCTGTGTGTAGCTTAGTACTACTGCCTGTAACTAACAATCTTAATGGAATATTGTTATAGCTGCAAAGTTGAGCAATGAAAAACTAACAAATGTCAGAATTGAGTTTCCTTCTTCTCCTGAGTCCTTAAATCGGATCTACCTCTTGAGTCCTCCTTCCTTGTCCCATTGCACTGACACATTTGATGAGATATGTTCCTGTAGTGTGTTTTTTCCTCCACAATGCCTGGGTGCCAGGAAGGGCATTGGTGAGAATGAGGGACAGGCCCCTACTATTGTTTTCAGTGTTTACTGCTTGAATAAATACACGAAGGAGCAACTGAAGAAGTTCTGCTCAGGCCCTGCAGCCCTAGGACAGAATATGCTTATTGCAGATGAAATTGTGGAAGTTAGTTGTCAAACTCTGATAAGACTGTGTTTAACTCGCAGAATGGAGACACTCAGCAGCAAATTTGTACGTGTTTATGTGGACATGTCTGAAACTACTTTCCCCATGTCAGTATGATATATGCTGCTCCTATCAGTTTCAATTGCCTGTTCTAGAGACTGGAAGAACTAGTGCTTTTCAAGCATTCTTTACCATCTGTTGGTGCTTTGTGAACTACCTTTAATAAAGGCTGTAGTATTCAATGGACACAAGCAACATTCTCTTTCCAAGCTTTCGCTTGGACCATACTGAGGCAGAGTTCAAACTGATACTGATTTGTAACAGAGACAAGTTAAAAAAAGATTGGCACTGTTTGACTTTAATAGCAGCGGTATTTTGAATATTATTATAGATGGGATTAGGGAAATTTGGTGGCCTCTTATGTGTGTTTAATTTAAGAGTGGGTAGCCTCATTGGTTTGCCTGAAGATTTGCCAGTTTTTAGTTTAATAGTTGGTAATCTAGTTTAATATGACTATTAAACTACAAACAATTTATGCTTGTCCAAGGAAAATGTTTTGTTTTTTTTTTTTCTCATGAAAGATTTTCAAGGGGTCATTTTTGCAATACTATAGAATAAGATTAACTAGCTAAGATTAATCAACAGCAAGTGATAAATTAGTGTAAATGTAACAGGTTGGCTAAAGTTATTTACACAAGGCCCATAAGAAAGGACACTAACAGCAGTAGCACACCTGAATCTGAACATTTAAAGTAAAGCGTTACCTCAGCAAAAAGGCAGAGACTTTCAAATGCAGTCAGGGATGCTTTCAGTACTTCCATTGCTGACGTTCTAGTATGAAACATCTTTGAGAGATCAGATATACAGAGTCAGAACACTCGGCATTTTCTGATGATTGTTCCCCAACAAAGGAATAAAATTATTTTGAATTTCAAAAATAATTTTGGACCCTATTAGTCACTACTAAGTGTATGAGCCAAAGCACATACTTTTTGCAGATTTAAGCCAGAGTATGAGTTGTTCTTTAACTTCCTTTGTTTGGTATCTCACTGATCTCTGCACTCCTTTCTTCATCCAGGAAGAGGAATACGAATTCTAGACATTTTGAAAGATGGGGAGACCCTCACTTCCTACTTGCTGGAAGATGCTGGCCTCCCAGATATTGTTGTTTTCCAGCTTATTAATGCTCAAGTGCGCCCTGAACAGGTGGGTAGAATATAACAGCTACCAAGCTGTTATCTGTGTGGAATGCAATCTCTTGAGTTGTATAAGCAAAGTAGCCTCAGTGAGGGCCTTGTGCCCAGAATACCTGTTGCCTTATAGGTTGTTTGTACAACATCTCCCTTTGTTTTTTGTGATCCTAGAGGAAGAGGTGTTTGGTTTGTCTTTAAAAAAAACATTTTGAATTTGCATTAAATATAGATATTTGGTTCAATGCTGTTGTTGCTCCCAAATAACAAGCATTAAGAAATGATACTGCCAAGCAATGCATCCATCCCCACGATGAAAGATTTCAGTCAAAAGCATAAGGCAGCAGTGCATCCTTTTGAGACAGAAGTCCTGATGAATAGCAGCAGAGAACTATTTGAGGTTCTTAATTTAACATTTAAATTATCTGCCCCAATGTCAGCAGAGTAGTATGTTGGCTTTATGGCATTATCTCACATGAATAGGTGGAAGTGGAGAAGCAGACCCACTTTCTTAGATTCTGATTGAATAATAGATCTGCTTAGAAAATTCAGAGTGAAAACTGCAGGTCAAATCCCTCCTGAAGCAGCTAAGCAGGGGACTGTGTTTCACCAAGTCCAGGCTGCCTCTGTATGTACCGGTGGCTGGGAGCTCTGCGAGGAATGCCGTATTAATGAATGAATGTTGCTGAATCAGAACTCTGGAACAATTTCTGCAGTGTGTTAGTGTGAATAATTGAGGCTGAAAGACACAATTCCTCTTTTTCACTGCCACATAAAACACGAGTGCTGGAACTGTGAGTGGCCAGAAAGAGGGAGGGCATTAATGAACTTGCATGCAGTTCCTTTTGTGCACCACAGGTTCCAGCTGCTGTGACAAGTAGCCAGATTACTTATCTGCTATATTCTTGATTAGTACCAGGGGAAGCCCTTCCCTCTCCTCACTTTGTCATGAAGCAATACCACAAGACCATACCAAAGCCAGCGTCAATTGATACATCCTACTTATTTTCACACCTCTGTATCAGCTGAGATGGTGAAAATTTGCTTCCTCACTGCTCATGACAAGAAGAATATATACAGATATCCTGCTGGGCTTCTCTTCCTCTTTTCACCCCTACCCTCTTCTTTGTCAGAGACTAACAGAGAACTGTGTGCTGCTGTGTTAGTCTCTATTAGCTGCCCAGTGGCATTCATTCATCTACTGTTAAAAACTGCTTGCCAGTGTATGCAGAACTGAAGTTTTTGACACTGAAAATATGATTGAAACCTGCTGGAACATGGTGGCTTTCTGCTATATTTTTTATACTGATGTAGAAAGATATTTAGTTCTCTGTATACTGGAAATTAAAGAAATCTGAGCATCAGTTACCGAAGAAGCTGGAGGAGACCCGGTGTTAAAGACCACTTGTGCTGTCCTCCATAAAGTTTTCTTGTTAGCAGTAATCACAGGGATACAAGATCACCTCACAAGAGCTGATTTACAGCTATGAGGAAAGACAGTGCTGTGAATACTTCCTCCAAGAGCAACTAATGCAGAAAAACTAATCTCATAATTTTCAAAAGACAACAAGATAATTATTTTCAATAGGAATTAACACTTGATCTCCTATGGGAGATAAATTGCTTAATTCCTATAGACCTTCCTGATAAGCAAGTTACTCGGGCTGGACTTACGGTTGGTTGGAGTAGAACTTGTAGAGCCATGACTAGAACCTAGATCTGTGGTTGTCTTAAGCCTCAACCATGATAGTTCATCTCTAGTTCTTCATGCTGCTCTACCCTCTGTTTGCTTGCGTATCACTGCACACACTCTCCCCCTGCCTCTGATGGCACAGGGCTGATCAGCCTAAAAGCAACTTGTTTACAAGAGCCTGATTGTTGCCAACAGCTGGCTACAGATCTAGGTCTGAGCCGCCTGGGAGTGCAGGAAATGACACACACAGCTGAAAACTAAACCTGATCAAGCAGCCAACTAGCTGAAAAAATAATTTGGACTTCATCTTGCCAGCTTTGACTAAACAGTGACACATTGATTTAAAAAAAAAAAAAAAAAAAAAAAAAAAGAATATTGAAGTTTTCCTCTGAGGGCCTACTTTTTTGAGTCATTCTAAGATAAGGATAAGAGACTGATGTTAAAACACAATAAGAAGTTCAGGAAAGATTGGCAACAGCCCACCCCACCGGAAGACTTGGAAGGGTGGAGGTTTTGATGTTTTTCTAATTCCATCTGTTCATGAACATTCTTGAAATGCAGTTACAGTTTGTAAATAACTTCTCTTTTTTTTTTTTCTTTTCTGTGTTTAATCCTTCTCAATGATGTTAATGTCACAGTTTCCTCGTTTCACAAGTCACAACAAGGTTCCCTGACTGCCTCCCTGTGCAGCTCAGTTTCATTGCAGTTCACACTGGATGATGACAGGGTGCTGGGCCATCTTGTCTAGACCGTGCTTTTGCCATGAAAGGTTGGACCAGATGCTCCTTGAGGTACCTTCCAACCTGGTATTCTATGATGAGAACCATGCCAGATCAGGCATTTATGGTTAAAAACTGCTGTTCTTTTCACGCACATCCCCAGGACATAATTGACTGAGCAAATAAGCAAATTCTTTCACTGACATCAAGTCAGTTAGATCCAATTCACATGTTCCAGTTTGAGGGAGGGCAGGGGTGTTTTGTTTTGGAGGTTTTTTTGCAAGCCAGACTGTATCTGTCAGCTGCATTTCCACTTTTGCATCCTGCCTCTTTCCACACTGTCCAACTTGTGTTAAAAATGCCTTTATATGGGTACAGCTGTAGTGATGATAGTGCCAGTACCTCTCAGATACTTTTACTAGAAATTCACATCCCTTTTTTCTATCATTATTCCAATACACCATCTGTGCGTAATTCAGGTGCTTTTTTTTTGTCAACTGTGGCTCCATAAGCTGAAACTCAGGGCAGTCATGGTAGACAGAATACAGTGTTGTACTAGATCTCTCTTCCCCTGCCTTTCCTATTCTGGATGCTGACTTCCCACAGCCACACTTGCAGTTTTGTTTGTAGCTTCTGACATCTGAAGCAATTAATGAATAACTCCTCAAGCTTGAATCCACTCTCCAAAGCAACTGAATTAAGTTTTTTCTCATTCCTCTGGGTTTTGAAATATTTCTCTTTACAGGCACCACCAAACAAGTCTCAGCTGCTAACTATAGATTTGCAGATACAAAATTTTGGTAATGTTCAGAATTTCTTAGGTAGCCTTGTTAATTTGCTTAGATAGGAACTAAATGTGCATCTATGTCTGACCTGGTATAGATGTGGTGTGTTTGTTTTGATCCAAATGTCTAAAAGATTGGAATGCTCAGCAGATAATTCTTCTAAAGAAAGTTATATTCTGTGCAGGTTTTGACAATTTCTTTTTCTATGCAGTTTATTAAATTAATTTAGCCTAATGATACTGTGTCAGTGCATAGTTCTTGTTTGTCTGAAAGTCTGTGTTCATCTCAAACACAGTGGGCATTTACAGTCATCACAGTATTGTTAGCTTTTTTCCTTACAAGTTGTACTGTGAAAGGAGATGGTCAGAGGATGGGAACATTAGCTTATGAGCAATTTCCAGTGCTACTTTTTATTATATTGCCATGTATTCTGTCCATTATAAACCAAGTGGAACTGAATCATAGACTACCAAGAATATTCCATTACAAACAATGTAAATCCCAGGTAAATCTACTGATTTCTATGGAGTTACTCTGCATTTACATTGGTTTAACTATAAACTAGAATGTTTCCAGTGGTTGAACACTAAAGATGATAATTTTTTTTTCCATTCTATGTTTATATTAGAAGTGATAATCAGTAGATGGGTGTGGTTTAATGTAAAATGGCTTTGTAAAGCCTGGCTGTATGCCTGTGCACAGTGACAATGAAAAATGGCTGTGGGGAAGCATTGGGGTGGAATCAGGCTTGAGAGTCAGTGGAACTGGCCTTTTTCTCTCAGAGCAACTGACAGCAAAGATATAACTAGTCTAAACACAAAAGGTAGAGTGATGTGGCATGATCAGTTGGTCCTGGGGAAATACCTTCAAGCAAGGCATAGCTATTTGTCCTTAACCAAAAGGATGAGTTGGCGTGGCATCAGATGTGCTTAGATGACAGAGAGAAAGGGAAGAAGACTCACAAGAACTTTTGCAATGAAAGGAAGAATCACTAATGAGAAGAGAAAAAACAGGACTGAAGGCAAGGTGATCTAACATAACATCAAGTGAAGGCAGATCAAGAGTTGATGCTTCAGCTGACCACATCGTTCTGCCATTCATGAAATATTAGCAGGGGCTGATATCAAGGTGTCCACTTTTGATAAATCTTTAGTTGTTCCTGAGCAGTATGAAGGTTCCACAATAGTAAATGAAACATTGTTTTTGGTTGCAGTTTGCCTACGGTGTCCCTAGCTTGACTCTGAAGGACATTGCTTGCAGTCAGATGCTCCTGGACCGCTTTATTATCTTCAGCAGCCGAAGAAGTCTCCCTTCTGTGCACAAGGCCATGTGTGCCTTGTCCCAGGAAAGCCTGCAGAGAGTAGAAGATGCCTTGTATGCAAATGTTGATTTCTTTAAGCTATTTCAGCTGGTACGTATTAACACAATCATCCTGCTTTATGTTGTCATTTTTCTGGCTGATATTTCATTGCCCTTCAAGAATTTTCTTTGTAATACATCACCAATGTTCCAAGTGGTCTTTGTTTATTTACCCCTGCAAATGTAAGGTTATAGATGTGTGATTGTTAGCCTACCAGCAGCAGAACACTACACAGTTCTGAGAATGCTTTGGGATGAAACAGATGAAATTCACAGTACAACAGAACTAAAAGATTTAAACGCAATTTTAAAATCAGAGTGTGTGTGGAACTATTATCTGGTCTTTCCAGTCTGTGTAGCAAAATGGTGTGTAGCAAGACCTATAGAAGCCTTCCTGAGCATTCTGAAAGTACCCCATACAACCCATCCTGTCTTTGCTCCATCCAGCATGACAGAATTTTACACCGAAGTCAAACCATGATGCAGCCTGAGTTGGGATAGCCACATGAGCCTTTTATTTTAAAAACAAAACAAAAAAACCAACAACACAAACCAACAAACAAGTTGTATTGGCTTTCATCACTCTTTCCATAAAAGCTTTTCCTTACCTGTTCATTTTCGCTGCCGTTCTTTGTGCTGTTCCTGTTTCTACTGTGACCTTCTTGTCATAAGTTAAGCACAACTGCAGCCTTGGTTCCATATGGAAATATTATACCATTATATATATTTTTAAATTGTTATTATTTATATTTTATTATATATTTAAAAGTAATAATATATATTTATATATAAAATGGCATACTGGTTTGGGGTTTTTTGCTTTTGCTCTCTGTTCTTTTCCTAATATTTTTCTAATATTCCCATTTGCATTCTGCACATTGAGCTGAAGCTTTCAGAGACATTTTCATAAAGACTCCAAGGACTCCTTCCTCATGATAGCAAACTTAGAGCCCATCACTGCATATACATCTTTTGTGTTTGTTTTCCCCATGATCATAACTCTGCATTTTTCAACAACTAATTTAATTTGCTGGTTTTTACCTTGTAACTTAATGTCATGAGATCATCACATTGGCAGTTTGCTGTATACAACAGGCAGGATGTATGAGCAGCTGCTATAGTAACATAGAAAGTATTGATTGGACTTTTCTGCCACAGCAGTATAAAGTCATGATTAACTTAGCATGGCTTTTATTCTGCTTTGATTTGCTCAGAACTGGGAACAGAGGATGCCAGAAGCTTTAATTGAGACACCAGCCAAATTACTGTTTGATTATTGTAGCATTGACATTCGTTCATTGTGCCCATGTGATTTTGCCAATCCTGATAAGAGTCTGTGGTCAGCTTTTGAAAGCTGCTGTTTTCCGTTTCTAAAAATATACTCAGATACTTTCAGATGCTTGCCAGAAGTAGCAGAGAATTAATGCTACAGTACTTCTAAGATAGGTTTTCAGCATTTAAGGACTTCATGTGACTATGTACACTGCACTGGCCAACTTCAAAATTAAGCTGCTAACATATGATTTGGCTGCCACGTCAAATAAAATGGAAAGATGAGATTTGATGAAGCACTAGTCTGTGTTTAAACAAAAATAGGCTCACATGGGAAATAGGAACATAAGCCTGAAACCAAAATCTGGAGCTGTGAAAGACTGGGTGTTCAGATGCAGGCTTACGTTCTTACCTGTTACTATAGGATCTGTCTGCCCAGACTTCCTCTGAGTATTAAAGTCTGTGTTGGAAGGGTATCTGTAGCTTGACTCCCGGTGGGTTTTAATGTGCACCCAGCTGCAGAGAAGAGGGATTGTCTTTTCCTGATGCTTAATACAACGAGACCTCAAGTTGGTAGAAGCTTTCTCACAGTCCCATCATTATAGCTGCTAAATAATAATTTTAATGTATTTCTGTTTTTTTCCAAGGCAGAAGTCCCTCTTTTAAATCAAAATCCATCTCGGTTACTCCTGTTAAACTAAAAGGTAGACTGTGCATAAGCACTGCTTGCCACAGTTATTTTTACAATGTACTTCACCACCACTTTGAAATTATTGCTTCTTGTTGAATTTGTGGTCAACATATTTAGGTGTGTGTGTGCATAAACATACACTCAAATCGTTCATGTGCTCGTGTATACCCTCTAGAGGTTTTTGCCAGAAATTAAAACAACTCATATTTTTGACAGCAAAGCAGAGTCAGAAAAATAAGACCCTTTCATTACTGTCTGGCTGGCTCAGCCTCTTCCTGGAGCACTGCTGTTCTTGAACCTGCCTGTTTAAGCTTCGTTTGAAGTTCTTTAAACCTTATAAATAAAATAAATTAAAATTCTTTAATACCTTATTGCAATTTTGGGTGGATATAAGCAGTTCTTCACTAAGCATAGACACACATTGCTGAAACAGCTGCTTTGATCAGTATCAGAACATGCACTTGATATGTAATCAAACTGAGTGTAAATCTACACTGTTACATATGCAAAATGAATCTTCATTGGACTTTTTAAAATTCTGCGTTAGTTTTGAAACTTCTACATTAGAAATACCTGTGTATTCAAGACCCAGGTTATTTTCTACACTCTTACGCTGTCAGTCACTACTTCATGATCTTCAGGCTACAGGTATATAGTATAATCAATCACATACCAGCATTTGTTTTTGCAGAGCTCCTTGTTCGAGTAGGGCTTATTTTAGTATGGGCAGCTGACTGTGGATTCCAGAACTGGGCCCTCTATTGTTGGAAAGAAACTCTTCAATGGTTTCGGCTCTTCCTTTTTTTCATGACACCGTATTCACTTCCAGTGAATATGAAGATAGTTGGATAAATATTTTGGGGAAAGCTTTCATCCTCCTCTGTGCTTAGGGTCAATAAACGTTCTGTTCCCAGCTGTATGCTCTGATATTTAGGTCAGATGAGAGTGTAGTTTGTGTAATGTCTGCTGATCCTGTCTTATGTGCGCATCTAGACAACATGAACTAGCTGAGTACAAATTGAGTCATTTTAGGACATTTCTATTAAGACCCGATTCATACTGAATACCTCCTGCAAGAAATAATATTTTAGGAGCAAACGTGTAATTTGCCCCTATTTCTCTTTTCTTTTCCTCTAGATACAAGAACGAGGTTCTTAATTCCATATTTATCCTAGACTTTTCTCTGGCTTGCTTCAGATTGTTTATAATACCTGTTGCTCGCAGTTTCAAAAAGGCCAGGTTAAGGCAAGTGCTCCAAGAATCCTGTGTAATCTTTGCAGAAACTGATTCCCCTTAGGGGACAAAGGAAAAGTGTATTTTGAAGCATTCTGTGTGTATACTTCCTGCCTGAACTGCAAGATCAGAACGTGCTAACATAAGCTTTCCATAAAACATCTTGCCTTTGTGATTCTCTGCCAGGTACCTACATAGTGCAGCTGTCTTCTGCTTTCTTAACCACCTACTGACTGAAAGGAATGGCAGGGAATCAGCAGGGTGTATAGCTACACAGTTTTGGGAAGTTTTTTTAGGGGCTTATAAATATTACACTCTAGTTATCTGAAGGTCCAGCTTAATATTTTATTGTAATACCAGAAGAAATAGATGCCTGAGAAAACCTCAAGAGTGCTAACTCCAAGTGTACATGTGGTTCTTTAGACAGCTGACTAAGAAGGATGCAGTGATGCAAGCAAAGTGGTATGTGATGGTATGCCATGGTGTCACCTGTTTCTTAAGAAGTCAGTGATAACTATAGTGTTAACTTCTGCTGGAAAGGCCATTTGACCAGTCTGCAGGAGCCTGGAGAAGTACTGATTTCTGTCAGATCTGACGGACAGGGAGGACTAGACTGTCTCCAAAATCGGGAAATCTCTCAAGTGTAAAGTACTACCGGTTATTTACCTCCATTGCAAATGGGGGGGCTCCTGTATCACAACTTTGGCTAAATTCAGAAGTTACCAAGAGTCTGTGCATCTCACTAGAAGAATAGCCTCTGTGAGAAGCAGCTTCTCAGAAATACCAGTTCCTGCATTCCTCCTCCATTTTTGCACCTTTTGGCATGGTGGGCTTAGGTAAGCAGAACAAATACCAAGCTATATTTTCAGTAGCCTGTGACTGTTTGAGCCTCATATTAGTAAGAACACATACACAGGCTGCTGTGTGAGTCTGTACCCGGGTACCGGATTTGTGACCCCACAAGACATGCTTACAAGACTCACTGTTCCAAGTAACTCAAAGCATTTGAGCTAAAGTGATGCCATTTGGATTTTCTACTCTCACTGTACTAGCTGTTGTCATGTAGAAACTATACAAAACTCATCTGTATTTCTGATGTATTTACAGCTTCCCACCGTGTTGGACAGAAACTCACCAGGTGCTGACCTGAAGGCCTGGGGGAGGGTGCTGTCTAATGTCTCCCAGGCAGTGCAAAAGGTAAGTGGTCTAATAATAGATGGCATCACTTTTCTAGATAGTGTATAGTCCTCCTTTTCCTTTGTTCTATTTATGTTCCGGTTACCTGCTTTATCAGAAAGAAAATAGATTTGTTTGGGAAGAGCTAATTCCTTAGAAATTCATTCTTCTCTCATTACAAAATAAATGTAGGCATAAGCATTGGTAATTATGAAGCCTATTCTTTTATTCAGAAAAGACATGAGAGAACAAGAACTGAAAATGGAGCCTGTGACCAGGACAGAGGAAAGGATGAGGTTCTGACTGCATCCAGACTTTACCAGTCTGGGGACAACTCAGACCTCACCAGGTACTTACCTCCTTTGAGGGTTGCAATTAACAAAGCCTTGTCTTACTGCAGCTAGTCAGGAAGCCAAGCGTTCAGGACCTTTTGATGGTTCTGCAGCCATTTGTACAAGACGGAAGGCCAGAATCTTTAGGCCACTTGGTGAGCTCCCTGTCTGATCTTTTCTGTGGCTACCCAGAAGGAGGTGGATCCAGAGTGCTTTCCTTCAACTGGTATGAAGATAATAACTACAAAGCTTTCCTGGGGATTGACTCAACAAAGAAGAAATCCACTTATCTTTATGATAATACAACCAGTAAGTTTTTCCACCAAACCATTACAGACACTGTAGACAGATGCACTTATGTTAGAATACCACTGTTGCTTTTATAAAATAATGTTTTTAAGCAGTTTATTCAGGAAACTAGAGGCAGGTGAAATGGTTTTACTTCATACTTACTTCATAGCTGGAAGCCGAGAAGACCAGGAATTGAGAACTGACAGAAATACACATTTGCTTTCAATATGAAGGCATAAACCCCGTCATCATCATAATTAAGACAGTCCCGCTGTCTTATATTCTAATACATGCTACTGATATCAGGAAAAATTAGATGCTTCTGAAGAAGGTTCAGGAAAATACAGTGCTGCATTCTGGAATTATTCTCCAAGATAATTTTTTTTGAAGTCTCTCAACTTGATTGATGACCTGGAGCACAGGAATTTTAAAATCTCTCATTTTAAATAATACTTAGTTTGATACATGGCGGCTGTTCTCTTCCTGCATAAAAGTACATATATTTTGTCACAGTAATGCGGTACAGCATAAGTACGTCTTACATAGTATTTCAATTTGCCAGTTTTCATTTCTTTGATTTCCTCACTTATCTTCTTGCTATTGTAATAGGAGAGAATGCAAAGAGGAACTAATTTTACCTTTTCTACCATTTGTTATTTTATCTTTTTACTATGTCTCCTTCTCTTTGCTATTTAGTTTTTCTCTACATTGAGACCATGAGAATTTTTTTCTGCACTAACAGCCATATTATAGCTGCTAGTACATCTCTGCGTCCCTTCCACTATGATATATATGGTTGTGTGGTTACAAAGTACAGGTGAGGACTATGCCTGTAGAGAGACTCTCCTAACTTTCACTGTTCCTGTTGATACTTGGCTCTACTTATGTTTGAACCTTCAGAAGACCTGTAAAAGGCCCAGTACTCCATTTCTTCAGCCAGGGAACAAAATAGTTGAATGCTATCCAAGTAAACTAATTACTTCATAGTGCCGGAGTAAGATAGAAATGTTTACATTAAAATGTTTAGTTCTAAATTATTGTAGGATCCAGTTCTGAACTGTTCTGGACTTCAACATCCAAGCCTGCTGCATCTGCAATCCAATAGTTTATACTGTGTAAGAATTAACTACTAATAGGAGAAAAAATAGCTTGGTATCACTATCAGCTACAAGACAAAGGAGCTAAGTCGTTAGGAGAAAAGTATTAGAGCTCAAAATTATTCAGTGATATCTGAGCTGTCTAGTTTCCTTCCATTTGAAATACCTTATAAATAACAGCAACTTTCAAATGGTTAAATTTATTTATGTTTGCTATTCCAGTTTCCATGGTGTCTACTTTACAACTCCAGTATCTACTTAGTAGTCTTTTCCATTTATTCAGGCATTGTACTTTTACATTGCAGAATGTGCTTAACCCATTCAGATTCAAAATGCTTTAAACTGTCCATATTGCCATTAAAAAGCCCTGTGGGACATTATATATGATAGGATTTAAGTAGGGTTTCATAAAGACTATCTTTCTTTCTGTCTTTAGCACCCTTTTGTAATGCATTGATCCAGAACTTGGAATCAAACCCTTTAACCAAAATAGCCTGGAGTGCTGTGAAGCCCCTGCTGATGGGAAAAATTCTCTTTGCTCCTGATTCACCTTCTGTACGGCAGATCCTAAAAAATGTAAGAAGTTCTGAAATACAAAAATGTATATTTCTAAAAAATTGCATTCTAAGAAACATCTTTTGAAAAACAGTGACCCAGCTACCTCAACCCAATCAGGTTTTCTTCTCAGAACTCTATTTGTTCTGATGGTCATCGGAAGATGGACAGTTACTCTTCGTTTAAAAAACAGGAGACAGATCTTCACTCGTTCATCCCATCTTGGTCCACACTACATGCTTTTTCCAGCTCAGGTAGCCTTTTGTTGGCATGATTCCACACTGACACTAGTAAAAATATTAATGTTTGTATCTATTTTACCGATGTAGGAAGATCAGCAACTCTGTGCCAGTAAATATTTAAATGGGGCAGCTGTGAGGCTTTGATAGACTCATTGAGACCTAACACTGAGAGATCACAAACCAATAGCAACATCATGGTTTAATACTATATATGTTGAAATGATAATTTTCATTTCATGAAAACAGGATGGAGCCTGGACTCTTCAGCTAAGTGCCTGAAGTTGGGTGAAATGAATCTAAGCAGTTAAATCAAGGTCACGTATGACCTAGGTTTTGGCCACCTCATAACCAGCAATTCACTTACTCTCTTACATAAACATCTATGTAAGGCACAGAAGAACTGCTCATAGTTCAAACAAGAAAACATCAGATTTACAACAGCCTGACATTTCAAATCTTAGTTAATGAATATCTTAACTATGAAAGTATCTGTCTTCTCCAACCACCTCCCATTTATTCCTCTACCCACATCATCATCTTTCTTTTTAGCTCTTAATGGAGAGAAATAGTCAGAGGGGAAAAGAGGGGAAGAAATCATTCTACCTAAAACCTGAGTATTTAAAGTAATTGAAGTTAACTGAGGTTAATGTGCACTTGTTTTTTCCATTACATATACAACAGAAATTTATCCTAAGTGACTTTGATTCCAGTTGGATTTTACAGATTCTTTTTCTGAGGATTATTAACATTTCTGCTATTTTAACAAGTTTATTAAGTGTTGAATGTTAAAAACTACATTTGTAAGTTACAGGTTTCACTGTCACTGAATGGCTGGATCATAAATTCTGTTTATCTCCTTAGCTTTCTAATACTCTTTTCTGCTATTTTATTCCTCAGGCAAACTCCACTTTTGAAGAACTTGAACGCCTCAGACTGTTGACCAAAGCTTGGGAAGAAATAGGACCTCAGCTGTGGTACTTCTTTCAGAACAGTCTGCAAATGAATATGATCCGTGTATGTTATAACTTAGCAGGGATCCTCAGTAAGAGCAGCCTTTCACCATCCTTTATTTTTATTAAGGGAGAAGAGAATTAATTTGGAAGGTTTGGCTGGAAGTACAGCCTTTGCAGCAAGGAATCTGTGGCCTTTAAGGCTGTTGGACTGTTTACTGAGCTTGGTTTGAAGGCTAGTCTTAGATGCATTACAGCGTCTCTGTGACAACCTCAGATCTGGACACTCTTTAGAATCTGGCTAATGACTTCTTAATAAAGGCAGCAATCACTGCTTCCTTGTCTCTCAAAAATGTCCTTCAAGAACAGACAACTTGATTTTCTTGGGTTCTTCATAGGCAAAGAAGGCAATATGACCATGTTTTTGCTGGGTCCAGGAATTTACTACCTTAGGAAACCATTTATTTCCACATCCCTTAGATCTGACTTTGATAAGCTGCAAGTAATACCTGTAGTTAAGGTTTATAAAGCAGTTCATACTAGAGAAAACATTTGTTTTTCCACACTCTTGTCTATTAGATTAGACATTTATTACACTTACCCTCTTGCTTATAAGGAAAAAATGCAATAAATAGCCAAGGATAAATTTCTTTTCATCTGTTCTTCAAATCTCACCTTCAGTTCAGCTATGTAATTGGCCATTTATAAAATTAATTCCTTAGCATACCCTTTTGTACTACTTCATAATTCAGAAAGAGCTATGGAAATGGAAACATTTCTTGCTAAACAGGGCATGTGAAGAGGATCGTTGTAGTGAAGCTGTCCTGATGTCTTTCCTCAGGACTCTCTGAAGCACCCTACAGTGAGGGACTTCTTGAACAGCCAGCTGGGTGCTGAAGGCTTAACCGCTGAACACATAATCAACTTTCTCCACAATGGGTCTCCAGGGAGCAGGGAGAAGGGAATGGCAGACTTTGACTGGCGGAACATCTTCAGTGCTGCAGACCAAGCTCTGCGTTTGCTCAGTCAGTATCTGGAGGTAAGGTCAGCCCTCTCACTGCTGGGAATGCTTGTAGAGAATATCTTAAAGCAGGGTAGGCAGTAATTGGGGTCTGTAGCAACAGACAAGAAGGTTAAAATCATAAGACATCTTCATTTGTTTCAAATTTAATCATGTTTTTAAAACATGTTTTTAGAAATAATACAACAGTACAAGAATATGAATACTTATTATTATTATTGAAAAAACCTTTCAATCTGATGATCCCCAACTGCTATACTCAAAATGTTCATTGAATGTCTGAATGCACTTTGATGCTGAGAGGCAGAAAGTGAATGTAAAACCTCAAGGGAGCATTTTTTTTGTAAGTACTAATAACTGACAGACCTCTAATTTCAGCAAGACCAGGACCAGAGAAGCTAATAGTTCTTTGGTAAATCCCCCTTCAGGTTTTTAAGCACGTGATCAAAATTCCATTGAAACCAGTGAGGGAGTTTCCACTTGTTCTGTAGCCACTTCTGACAAGATGTCTGTCTCTCTTTCCTGAAATCCGTTACCCCCTTCTCTAGGGTGCTGTGGTTTTAGTATGGCTCTCTCAGGCTTTATGAGAGCCACAAAGCAGGAATTGAAGTGAAATTCTAAAAATGAAATGCTAAAAATATAGATGAAAATATCAAGCCATTGTAAAAATACTTTGGGAATAGACTTTTAGTAAGAGGTTACTCTGGTATGGGCAATCTCACTTACTAATGAGTTCATCAGACTCAGACTAAGTCCAGTGCAAAAAAATTTTTTTTTTTTTTTAGAGGGGTAGGCAAACTGCTGCATCCATTCCTTCCCCAGAGCTGGATAAGTGACACTAGGAGTTTTGGGCAGTTTTTTTAAATCCAGTATATTTCTGACTGCAGGTAAAGATGTGTTCAGAACTGAACCTGAGATAGGGTGGATTCCTACTAAGTTAGATAAATGAAATCCCAACTCTTCTTTGTAAACTTAAGAGCCCAGGCAAAACTGGTGGACCCTATGATATTGCAGGTTAACGCTGAGAGTTTAAAAAACTATTACTGTTGGCAGTAATATTAATACTTGGGAACTCTACACTTAGCATCTACTATAATGAGGGCCAGGGTCTTTATAGAGATGAATTACATCTTACAAGCATCTCTGAAAGAAAAGTAAATATTTAGTTATTATTTAATGGTTAAATAAGCTGAGGCTCAAGCTCACAGAGAAAATTGATGCTGGTTGTAGGCAACAGGACCAAGCCTAGCTCTCCTAATTCCAATCCAGTTCAGTCTAAAAGACCATTCATCCCCTGCAAGACCGCAGGAACTGAGAGTTTATCTGCCTTCCTATAGCTATTACAAGAGGGAGCAATAAAGCTTTTGCACAAAACTGCTGATTCTTCTGATGATCCTTTTGCATCATGTTAGCAGAATTATTTCTTACACAGGCTGAGTGATATATATTACTTGCAGCAGGTCAGTCCTGGAACATCCACAATATTAGGGCAGTTACTGTACCTGGTAATAGACCTTTGTGTCCTAAAAGTTCTTTGTAATGAGCTTATTCTTTTAAGTCTGCTGTTTACACTGAGTTGTTAGCATTTGAGAATGTTTTCACACTGTGCCAAGCACAATGAGAACAAATAGCTCCCCTTCAGGGACACCCTACTCCCTACCATAGTATGCAATGAGGAGAGGTGTGCTGCCTGCAGCTCTCTTTGGAGACTCCAGATCTCTGCTGCAAGCTGCGGCACAGCTGAGAATCCCACAAATTATGCAGTGGCTGCTCATCCTTGCCACCCCAAGAATTTCCTATTCTTTCCTTTGATTACCCTAAGCCACAGAACAGCTAAGCTGTTTGAGAACGCTACCTAGTCACCTCTTTATGCTTACTATTTTCTGGTTTTATCTTCTAAACCTGTTCTTAGTATCTTAGGTTTGGTTTTCCCATCTTCATTGGACCATTTGAAATTGTTAAATAATTACTAGGAGAAGATCTGAAATAAATTTCCCTAAGAGGTTGATGAATGAATTTTGATATAGTGAGGTTTATGAAGGCACAAGCTGTGTTGCAATTCACTGAAAAAAGCCTAGGTAGAGCACACAGCCTTTGTTTTGAATGCAGTTAGTGTTAAGAGAAGGAAATTCTAGCTTTTGACTGGTAGATTACAATATAAAATCTCTTTTCACTTTAGAATGGTGTGAATTATTGCAACAGTGGTGTCTTAGCCTGTGTTCTTATACAAGCTTTGGTTTCACTCTACTCACTCAGAAGATCTATAAGCACTTATGTTTATGTTTTGAACGCTTGCTACTTCCTTGACTGGACCCCTGGATAAGAGCCTATACTGCTCCTCAGCCTAGTCCGGACAGTCTGTTCTGCAGTGAAAATCTAGACAAGATCAGTCGGTCAGTACTTTGCCAGTGCCATTTCCACAGAGTCCTGTGGAAAACTACTACATGAGTTCTGCAGCTGCAACAAGTACCTTGAAAATAATTCCTCATAACAAAGAAACAGCAAATGGTCCTCCAGGCACTTCAAAGACACAGTTACACAGCAAGACTTTGTAGTAGAAACACTGACACTTTGGCAAGAACTAAACTGAGTTCCAGAATTCAGTTAACAATGCAGGATAAACGTATCCCAAAAAAATTAATACAACCTGAACCATCAGTCTAATTTGATTTCTCTTCTGGCATACAAACCAGAAAGTTTTTCTGCCTTATTTTGCTTTCTGATATGAAATTCCATGTGGTTTAATTCTGTAAAACAAACTAGGAGAATGAACATTTGCAAAACATCAGGAAAAGTAAAGCTACAAAATAATAAAGTTATCAATTTAAGCACTGTTTTGTTTTGCTGCCACTTAAAAATATATTTTTATATAGAACCCATTAAACCATGATACTTCACGTTTTAAAGGAAATAGAGCATGATTTATCACAGGAAAAGGTTAAATAAAGGAGTCTTTAAGATGTCTGCCATTAAATAACAAGTTGCATGTATGAGCACTTTGATGTGGAGTAATTTTTGGTTATTGACCTGCAAGAGATGATCAAGAAGATAAGATCAAACAAGTCAGCCTCCTGGAATTTTATGATGTAAGGTAATTCAATAAGTATCTTCCCAGTCCATCAGGGGGTTAAATACTTCTACTCTCTGGTAAAGTCTTGCCAATTCTGAAGGGTGGAAGCTAAATATACAAACATAAGTCTGTAATTTTACAGTTAACTAATGGTAGAATTTGTTGTGTTCACAATCTTTTTGTCTTACAATGCCTGTTAAGCAGGAGTTAAATGGGACATGAAGGGCTTAGATTTTGATGACTTGGTGTCTTGTATATGGAGTGATAATAATACTTTTCACAATAATAACAGAGACTAAGAAAGAAGAGTTTGCTGTGAAGGGTAAACTACATTTTATTATTGAGATAGTCAAAGCATGTTAACTTAAGCCAGCAGGTTGATCACAGGTCAGAATTCAGTAGGGACACAGTGTTATCAGTAAGATCAATTGACTAGTTGACTGGCATTAAATAGGAATAAATGCTTAAATACTTGAGAGACTTTAAGATTCAAATTTATGGTCTGACTCTGCCAGTGCTTCACTTGACAAAGTGCTTTTCAGCTGAAGTCCATGGCTAATGTGCTTTTCTTATGGATCAGTCATCCTTTAGCTCCCTGGTGTTCGCTCAAGCGCTTCCTAGGCTGAAAAAAATGTCCCAAAACTTGAAAAAGGATAGCGTTTTGATTCAACTGGACAGCTAAATTCATGGCCAGATTTATTTTATAGCTGAGTTAATTTTATATCCTGGATTCAGACTGTGGAGACAGTTCCTGATGCTGGGACCTCATATGTGCTGCAGCTTTAGCCCTTCCAATTCAGATATCTGTCTTTTTGAGGGAACCTCCCAAGTATAGTCCAAGTGGCAGAGTTCACGTTTCCATGGCTGGATGATTATAGTGGCTTAAGTATATTTTTAAAAAATAGGTAATTCTATCTGATTAGTAAAAGTGGCACCATAGGCTTTGGCTGAACCTAATACTGGCTTTACGTTTTGTACAGGCACATCTAAATTTGCCCTGTCATATTTAAATTGCAGCAGCAACTCTTGGTTTAGTAGCCACTGTTGCTTGATTTCTTAGTTGTTGGGATGGGCATTTCTTGTGCTTGGAGGAGGCAATCCTTAAATATTGGGAATAAACTGCTTTCAAAATTATTCCATCCACTCACATTGACTACAGCAATGCTAAATCTGAGGTTTATAGTTTTTTAGGGAGAGTGATGTTTCTGAGTTTGTATTGATAATGCTGTGTGTTTTGAATTTGTCATAAGAATTAGACTAAGAATGGGGCAGCTTTCAGGAAGGAGGGGAGAGTCAACTTTTAATAGTTTCAGCATAAGCTTTTAAAGCTGAAAATAGCAACTACTTCAGATGAATTTACCTCACTTTTCTGTTTTCAACCACCGATGTTTGCTTTAATGCGTACCTCTTACTAGATTATTCCCATGCAATTTTTCTCTTTGTGATTATTTGTAGTGCTTGACCTTGGACAAATTTGAAGGTTATCTTGATGAAACTCAACTGACTCATCAAGCCCTTCATCTGCTGGAGGAAAACAAATTCTGGGCTGGTGTGGTTTTTCCAGACATAGAGCCTACAACCAGCGGTCTTCCACCACTTGTGAAATACAAGATCCGGATGGACATAGATGCAGTGGAGAAAACAAACAAAATCAAAGACAGGTAAGTGATGGTTCCTTCTCAGTTCTTGCATTGGATACATGCATGAAATCTAACTGTATTCACCAATAGTTAGTATGTAATGCAGGACAGAATCCATCTCTGGTTACCAGCTACTGACACAAGTGGTATCCCTCTTGTGACAGTCAGCCCAAGCAGTGGGTAGGTGCATGGGTACATGGCAAAGGGAATGACTCTGCTCAGAATCTATTTAGTAACCTGCTTAAGTTTTTAGTTGGCTCCATCACTGGGAGAAGCAGACAAGGAAGTCCTACGTGGATCGTGACTCAGCTGTCCTCCACCTGGACAGCAGAACTTCTCTGCTGCTCCTCTTCAAGTGCCCCTCAAACAGACTCACTTAAAGGGACAGCAGAAATAATTTCTCAGGATTGTCTACATAGAGGAATATAATGGTGTCTGGTAGTTGCAATCCAGCTGTTCCAGTTTAATCTCCAAGGATACTGTATTCCAAATACAGTTATTTCTGTTCTAGAACAGTTACTCTGCTACATGATTTATTTATGTACGTTTTTGGCCAAAATTGCCATTCTGTGTCAGCGTAGAGAAAATTAAAGGAAACAGAAGAACCTTCCAGGTCATATACTTTCTCAAGCAATGTGGTCTGACAGACCAAATACTACAAAAGACAAGTCCAGACAGTGTCCCTACAATTTCTGTAGCTAAGATTTTTATTTATTTATTTCCCTCCCACCCCTCCCCTAAAGCCACTGTTTGCCCAAATGATTTCCATGTGAATTTTCTTTCAAGGTACTGGGTTCCTGGTCCAAGAGCTGATCCTGTGGATGATTTACGTTATATCTGGGGAGGCTTTGCATATCTCCAAGACATGATTGAGCATGGGATTATAAAGACCCAGACCAACACTGAAGTGCCATTAGGAATTTATCTGCAGCAAATGCCATATCCATGTTTTGTGGATGATGTGTGAGTAAAAGCAGTTTATCTTAATTTTGATGAATACTTGGATTGCTGAGTGCTTTGACTCTAAAGCACCAGTTCTAACCCTAGTCCTAAGGTATACATGCAAGAGCAATAACTGAGACATAATTGAATGAATTTGTTCTTTTCCTTATCCTGACATAACCCAGACTGCAGAAGCCACCTTTGCCAAGATTCTACCCCTAATCCCAATCCTGGCCTTTGTTGCAGGCCAGGCAAACAGTGTCCAGACCTAAAATGAACGCAAAACACTGGGCCCTTAAAAGTAGCAATTTTCTTCCAAGTTTTGCATATCACACAAAATCCAAAAAATGATCTGGGGGTTTTTGGCCTTACTTACTACATATAAGGAAGAAATTTTTTACAACAAGGGTGGTGAAACACTGGCACAGGTTGCCCAGAGAGGTGGTAGGCGCCCCACCCCTGGAAACATTCAAGGTCAGACTGGATGGGGCTCTGAGCAACCTGATCTAGTTGAAGATGTCCCTGCTCATTGCAGGGGGTTTGGACTAGATGGCTTTTAAAGATTCATTCTGACCCAAACTGTTGTATGATTCTACTTTTCCAGCCAATAATAATAACTTAACCTAAACCTTCACGTTGATTACAGCCGAGAAACTGTTGTCAACAGGGCACCCCAACTATAATGCTTTGATCGCTAACAATGTCAGCCCTGGAACCACCCCTGTGATTACACAGGACCCAGCAAAAATGTGATCTTTTAAAAAGTTTTTATCTAACTAACTAAAACTAAGTCTCATGCTATAGCATATGACCAGTGCCTGTAGCAAAACTGAACGCAAACCCATTAGAACAAACTCTGCACCCTTCAGTTAACTCTACGGAATCCACTGAAGTGTAGTAAGCTTCTTTTCCCTAACTACACCTCTAAAACCCAGCTTTCTTTATACTTGAAGAATCATTTTCTAAAGAAAAATTGAACAGAAAATGCTTGTCCCAATGGAATTGGTACCTCTCTTGCTGTCTCTGTAAATCTTGAAAGATCAAACGACCTAGTCTCTTCAAGTGTATTACTAAACCCTAAGCCTAGACTTAATAATATCTAGATATACTAATGCCCAAAGCTGTAGTTTTTGGTCCTTGAAGACATCTACAGGCCTTGCAGAATCCCAAGACAGTTTAAGCTCTTGAAACTCTTTCTTTCCAAAATCCTAACACATGCTTAAACAGGATTCCATTTATAACTACATGAGTAGTATCTGCAATTAAACTGGGTATACAGCATTGGTTTCTGTTAACATCAGCCATTTTCCTTCCCTTGTGTGTGCTACAGTTATCAACAATAACCTGATATTCTCTAATCTTCTTCTCCCTAATTCCTGTCCATGGTTTTTATGAAGATTGACTGGTTTTTGTCTTAAATCTCACATGAATCTAGCAAAGGATTCCAGGACTGTGGCTGCAGTTCATTATTGTAGGCACCAGGATTTTCTTTCCCTGGTGAAGAGCAGAATAAAGAAGCTAAAGGAGAAAGAGGTGGTTTGTTGCTCTGTAACAAAAAAAGAAAGAATCTGGGTGTGTAAATTTCATGGCTACATGAAGGCAGTGGAGCTGTGGACCCCCATTAGTGCTGCCTGAACCAGCACCTGTGCTCCAGATTTTATGAAGTGGTGCCTCTTCCCTGTTCACAGTGGGCCTGTTCCAATCCTGCAATATGTGCTACTGTAACTGTCTTGGTATATATTTCACTCAAAAAAAAAAAAAAAAAAAAAAAAAAGCACTATAGAAATAATTCCATAGTTCTGTCAGTATGCTCTGTTCAGGCAAATGCTAGTACTTCAGATAACGGCAGATTGCAGATATACATAATTTGACCTGTCATTACCTGTTAGCCTGACAAAATGTTGCCCTGCCAAGCCTGCTGTTTATTTCCTCCCCACTGAGAACACTGCAGAGGCAGAAACCCCATCTGTGCAAAAGTTCTCTGAAGCCTGCAGCAGCCACACAGAGTTCAGGGCTGATATCCAAACCCAGTGATGGCCTCTGCAGAGAGCCTGCTTAAGTGAAGCAAGCACATCCTCACGGTAAACATTTATGTTGTGCTATGTATGGCCTAGTGCTGGGTTACGTGTGTCCACCAACAGGCAAAATCGAGGGTACCCCAGGCCATTCCACAAAAATATGGCTTTGTTTCAGCAGGCCAAATTGCTTGTCAGGAATTTTTGATGAAAAAGTGCAGATTTTCCATTTATTTTGACAGTGGAGTAACTATGATAGCATATGGCAAAACTGTAGTTCTGTAGGGCTCAGGTTTAGGAAACTGAAGCATTTTTGCTCCTTTTTGTTTTTCACAACTCTAAGCTTTTGGCTTTTAAAGAATCAAGTCCATTTGGTTTTCAGGGTAATTTAATTGAAAAATTGCAATCCTGAATTCATAGAAAATATTTTCAGTTTTCTCACCCCAAAATCTCTTTCTCACCCTGACAGCACACTTGGGGCAGTGCTTCACCAAAGATCATCTGCTAGGTCTGAGCAGCCATAGAGTCTGGGAGGAGGGACTGAGAAAGGGAGCAGTGCCTTCATCACGGTATAAGAAGGGCCATCCACAGCAGACTGTCCCAGCGCTGTCATTTTGGAAGTGGTATTATGTGGGACAGTCCCGATGCATTCCCTGAGTCATCATTTGTATGAATTTTAGCAGCCTTGCTGGCAGCCTCTGATGCTTTTAATGCTTAATTTGTTTAATTCTTTTGCAAATGAATCTTGGGAGCATAAAAAGACAGTGACGCTCCTGAATTGTTAACATTAGCATATGTCTTAAAATATTCTTTGTACATCATAGTAAAAGCATTATGACAATTCACTGTGAAGAGAAATGTACTTTCGTGAGCCACCACGTATGTTGTAGCCTCCAGTAACCCTTAGAACCTCTTTGTAAAATAGAAACAACATTTATCTGTCTCATGGGAGTGCAGCAACTATTAGTTCATTAGTATTTAGGTTGCTTGTGAAGTTCACTAGTAACATGTTATTGATGTTTAGACTGAGAATTTCCAGCCCCATGTTTAATAAATGCATTCTTCCCCATTCCTTTTCCTATTTGTTCTTGCTTTTCATTTCACTGTTTCTCTGTTTTGCCTAAATCTAATTCAGTTCTCCCTTCTTGCTTTGGTAGCTTCATGATCACCTTAAACCGCGCCTTTCCCATCTTCATGGTGCTAGCTTGGATATATTCAGTTTCCATGACTGTGAAGAGTATAGTACTGGAGAAGGAAATGCGTCTGAAAGAGGCTATGAAGAACAGGGGTATATCTAATGGGGTGATTTGGTGCACTTGGTTCCTAGACAGCTTCACCATGATGTCTGTGAGCACGTTCCTCCTCACAGCATTGATTATGGTAAGGATTGCCACTCTCAAACTCACTGTTGTGGTTGTACTGCTGATACCAGTTTGCTGTTGAGGAAAGAATAGTAGCTATTCACAGGGAGGTGGGAATGGCTGGTGGCCTGTTCTGATCGCAGCACATAGCAGGCACATTCTCCTAAGCAGACCTCGTGACAGCATCAGCACTTGGCAGGGACAGAGAGATACATTCACTAGTAAGACTTATTGTGAGATCCCCCCCCCAGAACAATACACCAAGCTGATTACTCTGTATGTTGTATTTCCTGTAGACATAGACAGATCTCCTAATCGATAATAACTGTTGCTTTAAATAGAAGGGATCATAAAATGGAGAATTTTAATCTTGTAATTTACCATATATGATCCATTTATAATATTCAGTGCTTGCCTTCTTAGAAATTATGCCACTATTTCAATGGAAAAAGAGACTGCAAGAACAGAACTTTCACAATAGCCTGAAAAATAAGAAAAGAAAAACAAAACCAAAAACCTTTTGCTTCTGTGACTCAGAATTGCTGTAATTTTTGTAACTTTTCAGGACAGTTTGGATGTTGTCTCTAAGAACTACCTCTTATCTCTGTTACCTGAGAACCAAGCTCCTCCTAGCTGCTATATTTAGTTATATAAATCTGTAGCATTTTGATAAGGAAGAATGCCCTTGCTTGTTTTCTGACGTGGGGAACTGGTATTTGTATAAATGCATAGTTAGAGTTCAATCCACTCTATCTTATCAACCTGCCCTGATGAGTTGTTCTAGTTCCTTGCGGTTCCATTACAGCTTGGGTGGATAGAGAAAGCTTACTTTATTTGCTTCACTGGTTTAATTAAAAATCAGGAGGTCGTTAATATCAGAAAGGAATGTGCTTATACCTGTAATTCACTTCCTTTTCTGGATTTCACTATGCCAGTGTGAGGCACCTTTGTAAATACATTCTTAGGAGAGATTGTATCGCTGTTGATAAAGAAATCAGTCTCAGAGGCCCAGTGGGATGTTGCAACAGTGTTGAGACCTATTTATAGCCTTATAGACCTATTTGAGCCTTATATAAGGCTCAAAACAAAGTTGAGCCTAATAAATAGGTCTCAGCGTTGTTTCTTAGGAGTAAATAGATAATCAACAGTAGTCCATGCTCTTGAGAGAGAGCATTTAATCTACAAAAGCTCTAAGGAAGAAAGATTAATAAATGTTCACCCAGTGGGTTAGGTAGTACACAAGGATCTCTGAGAAACTGCACTTGGATTCCTCAGCTGTGATACCCTTCTGGAGTTTGAATATTATTTAGGTGCAGAAACTTTGTAATTGTCCTGTTGTTTTTTTCGTTTTGTTTTGGTTTTTTAAGATGCATTTTTTCAGGCTTCCTTACATTGTTTTTCCTGCACATCGAGCAAGTGGACCGAAGAGAAGATGAGAAGAGATCAATGAAAATTTATTAGGATAGTTCGAATAGTTTTATTTAAAATGTATGAATTTCCAAGCAGGCACATCTTGCTTGGAATCATTTGCTTATTAAGACAGGGACAGAATGTCTGTTTTCAATCAGTTATGATCTTAATTCAGTCATCAAATATGAATATGAACTCTACAGCCTTATTGTACTAACCTGAAGTCACAATCCAGGAGCAGGGATAAAATTAGATGAAGGATTTGTTATTGTAGTGACCTCAGGTGTTGAAACACTACTGCCTGGGAGAGTTAGAAGTCATATTAGGTAAGAAAGACTGGGTTATTACTCATTACATGTTATATGTCCATGGCTATTTTGATCTTTTCTGCTAGTTCAGAAAGTGGCAATACTTCTAAAATTTTCTATTTTCTGTTTGCTTACAGTGCGGACAAGTACTACATTATAGTAGTCCACTTCTCTTCTTTCTATTCCTACTGACATTCACCACAGCCACCATAATGCAGTGTTTCTTGTTCAGCACCTTCTTCTCCAAAGCAAATCTGGCAGCTGCCTGCAGTGGAGTCATCTACTTCACCTTGTACCTACCCCACATTGTCTGCTTTGCCTGGCAAGACCGCATGACTGTTAATCTGAAGATCCTAGCAGTAAGCCTTTCACTGATTATACAGTATCTTTGGGTTCAAATTTTAGCTGCCCTTCTCACTGTGCGTATGTGAGTAACAAAGCATGGCACACCTTTTCCTTTCTGCTTTTTTGATTCAGAGAGGGAGACCTCTGAATCTCTCTCAAATAATTAGGGATTGCAAGTGAATAAGTGTTTAGCAGGCCTAGTGACCAAGAGGTATTTTCATGGCTTTTAGAAAATTCAATAAAATTTATTTTACTTTTTGAATGCTAGGAAATTATCATAATGTTAAAAAAGTTTTGAACACTTCCTTGTAAGTCAAAGCAAATTCAACTTCTGGTATGTTTAATAAATACAAAGGCAATTCACAAAATGGGGACAGTTACCTTTCTCATGTGCTATAACCTAGCTAACAGGGTGATATCTAAGGATGAGAAAACCTCAGGTTCACATTCCTTCTTTAGCTGAACATAGAGTTAGGATTTGAACCCAAGTGCCAAAGCTCTGTGAAATATCTTCCAACTAAGAAGTTGTAGACATTCCCCATGCAGTGCTTCCTTGTTGGTTCTTTTCCATAATAGGTAAGATACTAAACAATTCAGTGGAGCTGGAAACTTCTTGCTGTTTTTTGAAATGGAACTATAAACTTGCAAAATTATTCAGACTGATTTTTCTGTTGCTCAATGAACAGGGAAAGGGAGAGGGTGTTTGAATCCAGCCTCCCCATCTTTGCTGAGCATTCTAACAACCTAGGTAAAAGTAGTGCCTTCTCTTGCACTAGGAAATGTAATGAAAAAGGAAAAAGAAAACAAAACTCTTTAAAAGCTATAACTAAATGTAAATATACCTAAGAATCAGCTTTCTTAACTGATGTACTATACACCATTTTTAGTTCTATCAATTAAGGCAATGAAGTACAAAACTTGATCCTATCAGTAAAGTAAGGAAATGAGTAGTGTTGGCCTATAACAGGTTCTGATTTGGGAAGAAATCCTGAGAATAGCACACAGTCTAAGCAGCAAGACAGGTCTTTTCTCACTCTAAAGTGAAGGAGGCGGCAGCCATGTGAAAAAAGGATATTTGCTGGCCAGAAGCCATGAATACTTTTTCTCTGTTCCTGATACGTTTGGTCTTACATTTGTTGTTCAAAGGTTAGTTTCTGAAGAAAAGCTAACTACAAGGGATGATAAGGGATGGGGTGTGCATTTGTAGGGCGCTTGAAGAAAAAATAAAAATTATTAAGGACAAGTAAAGTAATTGAATAATTAATGTATTGCTGAAAACCAATCATTTTTTACTTAGCACACTATGATAATGCCTCACTGAGAGTTGCTGTTGGGATCCCTCTTGTCCCCTCATTTTCCTAAGGTCTGGCATTCCTGGCTGGACTACATATCCTGTGAAACAGCACTGTATCACTTCTTGCTCTATTTTTGCAATGCAAGACTGAAGAGGATGTTTGGATACTATACTGGTTTATTAGTTTGTTGTGTGAGAACTGGGTAGCAGACACACCAGGGGAGGGGATGGTTGTGGTTTTCCTTATCCTGAGCATCTGGTGTACTTTCTGTCTTGCTATGCATAGTGGCCCTGCCCCATACACTCAGGAAATATTTTGTTTCTCCAAGATAGGCAAAGGTGTACACTGCAAACTTCTAGATGGATCTATAGTATTTTCTGAATAGAAACATTAATGGAAAAAAACAAGTTGTGAAGGTTGCCTAGTAGCTAAAGAAAGTACAGCCAAGGTTGAATTCAGTCTATTATGGCTAAATACTGCTTAGAATTGCCGCCATTCAGAGGATTAAACATCCCAGTGCAATATAAAACTGAAACCACTTTTCCCTGATCATTTGTTAGGCATTATCAAGTCTTGAAGTCCAGTCCCTAAAGGTCTTTTTTTGTTTGTTTTGGGTTTTTTGGGGTTTTTTTTGTGTGGTTGTTTTACAAAATGTCCCTCTGTATGAGTTGAATGTCATTTTTGCTTTATTCCAGAGTTTGCTTTCTCAAGTAGCTTTTGGTTTCGGTACAGAATACTTGTCACGCTATGAAGAGCAAGGTCTTGGCCTACAGTGGGGTAACATTAGAACCAGTCCCTTGGACGGAGATGAATACAGTTTTCTTTTTTCCATTAAAATGATGCTTTTTGATGCTTTTCTCTATGGAGTACTTTCTTGGTATCTTGATAATGTTTTTCCAGGTATGTCAATTTCTTATTCATACAAAGTAGTGGTAGTTGTTGTAAACTGTGCTAGTCTAATCAGTCTCTGTGTATTTTTCTGTCAGAAAAAGGATATTTGACGTCGTACACCATGAGTCTTATCCAGTATAGCAGCACTGGTTTATTAAGGGCTTCCACTTTTCTCTTTCCTTTCTCCTATTTTAGTCCTGAAAAGAATGGAAAAGGAGGAAAGAGTAAAAAGGAGAATGCAATTTCTGGCCCTGTTTTAAAATTTAAATAGAAAATAAATCTACAAAAATATCATGTTAAAAGCGAATTTGTGTACATATTTTTCTTTTGAGAAGTTTCAACCATTTCTAGTAAGAATTTTTTAAATTTTTGAAAATGTAGAAATAACAGTTCTAGTTCACATGTATACTATGGCCACATTAGACTGACTGTTTCTTAAAGGATGGTATTATTTCCTGAGACATATACCGTGCCATAGGCAGCTGTGAATGTTCTGTGTGGCTTTATTTTATTTCTAAATTGGAATCCTGGTTCTAGTGCAAGTTCACAAAATGATTTTCTTTGTTATCAATAACAAAGTTTGGGAACTTTCTTCGTGAGAAAATGGTTTGTCCTTGTAGCTTAAATGATTATCTTGCTTCTTATTGAATATTGCTACAGTATAATAAATGCAGACTCTTATGCTGTACAAGCAAATGAGCTTTCTTTTCATTAATTTATTACTCTCACATGTGAACTGCTGTTCCAGAATGTGTTTCTTGGCAAATGGCTATCTTTTTTCTTTTTTCTTTCTTTTTTTTTCTTGAGTGGTTGCTCAATATTTGAGATCTTGCAGATTTTCTAGCCATGAAGGAAAATTAATGGTTGATAAGGTAAGATGGTGCTTGTCTGCACACAGCACTTATGATAGTTAATCCAAATCAAGAAAAGATAAGGATTTGTTAAATGGTTTTAGATGTGTCTGAGGATATTTTGTTACAAATTCAAATATGACCTTAAGTCTGCTTTGTTTCTGTCCCTACCAAAGTGAGCTATGCTACACCAAATCAATGCCTTTTCAGTTTTTAAGAAATGTGTCCTCACAAAGAAGTTTAATACAACTTTAACATCGTTATTTTCAAAGCTGATTTGCAGTAACTTTCCTAAAAGTCCCTCTTTGGAGAAGCCTGTGTTGCAGTTCTGTTTATTTAAAAAAGGATGGACAATGTACTATTTCCATGAACACAGCAGGAATTAAACAACAGGAGTTTCATTGCTCATAGATCCAAGCTGGTTTTTTTCAGCCAGCACTTTACACAAAAGTAATGCTTCCCAGGGCTTCTATTCATTAGCTTCAGTTCCTCCCAATATTTGCTTTAACTGTCTCCTTAGCTTTCTGCTCCTCTGTTTCTGTGGAATTTCTCATAGCATTTCTCTGTCACACACATGCAGACCTACCAAATCAATGCTGTAGTGTTTGAGCTTACTATGAGTTCCCTGGATAATCCTTTGAACCATATGGTTCAGCTCCTGCTCAGGTTTTTCTGCAGCCAGCCACCCATTGGCACTCTGGTCCTTTGGCTATTTGAGCATTCTGCTCCATAATGGAGTTCACTTGGGTTTTGCATTCATCCTGAATGAGAAGCTGTTGTTTTAGCCACCAACTTCAAAGGGGTATAATCCAGTCTATAACAAGTGCAAGGCAAACTGCTTATGGATGCAGACAGAGCGTTTGTGTGCATTAATGGGAGTACAAGTGGTTGTCTGGCATACAGGGTATTTTTAGTAAGTCAGAAATAAGCAGATACATTCATAAACAGTGGTTTTCAATACAGAAAAACTGACCATCTTTCAGTGAGCATCACTAATTCCCTTTGCTTATTTTGAATAAGTAGTACAAGGCCAATAACATCTGGGTTCACAAGGATGCCAGTTTTAAACATAGCTCAAATCCCTACATTCCATAAATCAATATGATCCAGGAAAACCGTGTTGACTTGCACTAGCTCTGGTCTGGCCTGACAAGAACTGAGAATGTTATTGTACCTTCTCTTTTCAAAACAGAATTAACCTGTGATCAAAAAAGGCCATTTCTGCTTAAGAAAAGGATTACTCTGTTGTCACTTTTCTGGCAAGGCTGTGTGCTGAAATAACAGCCAGAGTCTCTTTTCTTATTGCTATTTATGAATTCAGGCCCAGGCTAATAAGTAATATAATATATATAATTAATATAATATTATTTATATAATTATATACTATAATATAATAAGGTAATAATGCAATAACCCTCAAGTGTTAAGTGGGCCTTAAAAGAAAATCCCTGAATGAGGCTGGGATCCCATCTTAAGCAATCAGGATGTTCCTTGGCAGCTACTGCCTGGTTGGTGAGAATTCAGATTATCCCTGTGTAGGGAGTAGCTTCATTCTGTAATTAAACCATGTTCTACTTAAGAAAAGGTAAGGCCAATCAGATCGCATATTTTCTGATTCTACTTCTGTCCAAAAGAAAAAAAAAATCTGCAAACAAAATCTGTTCTGTCAGGTACTTTGTGGATGGTTTGACCTGCTGATATGCAACGCTAGGACTGCAAGGGTTTATAAGTATAGCTCAGACTTTGCCTAGATGAATTTCTGCCCACTGAGGAATGTGTTTATGAAGTGCACTTTACCTACTTATTTTTGTTTTAGGGGACTATGGTCTACCACAGCCATGGTATTTTCCTGTGCAGGAATCTTATTGGCTTGGCTCTAGAAACCCAAAAGCTGAGAAAACAGCAACTGCTGATGGTGAGTTCTTTTAAAACTTTGGTGTTTAGAAATAACTTCAAAACCACTGATCCGGTTAGAGGTGACTGTGTAACATTTCCATTACCTGAGCTGCTGCAAAGATTAGAGACAGCCATACACTGGGAATCTCAACAGGTGCCTTTGAACTTGGAGTGGCCTGCTATTATTAGAGCTATTAGAGGTGAGTCACTGTTACATCTGAGAGCCTTTAAACCATGGGTTAACAAGCAACACCAAACCCCCATTCTCTAACCAACACCTTTTGAGACATTCAAGGAGTTCTTATTGCCCAACACAGCGTTTGTGAAATGAGTCAAAATGGAATACAATGTTGATCTTATTTACACTGAGGCCTCCCTGTCTTTCTAAACCTGATTCTTTTCTATCTAGTTTGACACTAATTTAAGTCTGTTTACTTTGGGTTTGTAAGCAAGATCAAAACTGATGCCACCCTTGGACCAACTGGAATGAGTGCAAAAGTGCTGCTTTTGCAGATATTTTTTTTTCTGTGCATTGATACTGGAGTAATTAAGAACAACATGTGGTGATAGTAATTAAATAGGAATTAATGCAGAATGGTGATTAATTTCTGGAATAGAGGCTTGCTGAAGGTGATGTTTTGAAATTTGTCTTAAATTTACCAAGTAACAGTGAAAACAGTCAAAATGACAGATGAAGAAATAGTTTCTTCAGTCTTCTCATTACCTTCCTTACTCTTCATCAACTCAGGCTGCTGACAAGGCAATCTCATCTCAGGGTGATACCTGTAAACCGGAACGGAGTTAATCCTTTCGGTGATGTGCTGATAATATGTCCACTGCTCACATGTTTTGATCAGGAAAGAGGAGATTATAACATTGGTTTTTTTGAAGAGGCTTTGCCTTCCGGTGAGTTCTGGGGGAATGAACAGGTTTTCCTTTAGACTTGCTGTGGAGTGTATTCAAAATGGTAGAGGCTTGTCAAGATAATATGGAGTCTGTTACCTGCTTTGGCTTTGCAAATGCTGCCCACCAGATTAGAATTTGACTGTATAGGAAGAAGGAGGAAAGAGCCAAAGGAGGACTTGGAGCATGTTTATAGATGAGTGGAAAATTTCTGAAGACCCAGATAAGATGTCAGCCACCACATCTCATTGACTTTCTGTGGAATTTGGACATATCCTGCGTGCGAGCTCTTTTGAATATCTCAAATTTGGAGCACAGTTACTTACAGGACTTCAAGCTTTTCTATTTATTTTGTTTAAGCCTAAATTTAGTAGAAATGAAATCGGTTTTCTGGTTATCTTAATGCCTCAAGTTCTGTGTGTTCTTTAATATATTTCCAATATGAGGCAGACTCATGATTTCTTAGCACCCAAACTGAAGGTTGTGAGAAGACTTGAAAGCCCCAAAATATTGAGTTGCTCAGGTAGGTTAGCAACAGAGAAGTTTATGGCTGCTACTTTATTGCCAGATTTTTATTTTATGGAGTTTTAATAGCGTTTCTTAAATTACTTAGAAAACATTTTGCTTAAGTGAAGCCTAGAGTTTATTTTGTAGGTAACATTACATCAGATAGCTGAGCTGATCTAACAGTTTAGATCTAACTGTTTAGAAAAAACAGGGCAATCTTGCAGTCCCACAGCTGTCATCCTAGTTCTGCTGATGCTTATAGAATCATAGAATGGTTTAGATTGGAAGGGACCTTAAAGATCATCTAGTTCCAACCCCCCTGCCATGGGCAAGGACACCTCCCACTAGACCTGGTTGCTCAAAGCCCCATCCAGCCCGGCCTTGAACACTTCCAGGGATGGGGCCTCCACAGCTTCCCTGGGCAACCTGTTCCAGTGCCTCACCAACCTTAGAGTGAAAAAATGTCTTCCTGAGATCTAATCTAAATCTACCCTCTTCCAGTTTGAAGCCATTACCCCTCGTCCTAACACTACATGCCCTTGTGAAAAGTCCCTGGTAAGCCTTCCCTTCTGGAATCCATTCCCAGGAACACAAAGAACAAGGTGATAGGAAATAATGAACATGGATTTACCAAGAGCAAATCTTACCTAACCAAGTCTGATCTTATTCTGTGATGACTGGATCAATGGACAAAGGGAGAGCAGTGAATGCCATTTAACTTGACTTTAGCAAGGGCTTTAGCATGGATTCACATAGTATTCTGATAGCCAAATTGATGAGATACAGGCTGCTTGAGCGGACACTAAAGTGGGTAGAAAATTGACTGAACTGTTGGGCCCAAAGGATTGTGATCAGCAGTACAAAGCATAACTGAGGACCAGTTATTAGTGGCAGGGATCTGACAGGAACTGACACTAGACTTAATACTGTTTAATGACTTTATTAACAGCCTGAATAATGTGATAGAGGGCACCATAACCAAGTCTGTGGAAGATACCAAATTGGAGGAAATAATGGAGTGCAGGGCAGCTCTTCAGAGAGACCTCAACAGGCTGGAGAAATGGCTTCATAGGAACCTCATGGAGTTCAACAAAAGTAAATGCATAATTTACTTTTATGGGATGGAATAACTCCACAGGACAGTACAGACTGGCAGCCATCTGGCTGGCAGGCAGCTTTGTAGAAAAGGTCTGGCTGACAACATGTTGAACATGAGCCATCAAGCATGCCTGTGTAGCCAAGAAGACCAGATGCATCCTGGACTTTATTAGCAAGAGTATAACCGTTAGTGTGAGGGAAGTGATTATTCCCTTCTAGTCAGCACTTGCAAGACTGCATCTGGAGTACTGTGTTGTCCAGTGTGGGGATTCTTATTGAAAGGAAGACAGAGTTACTGGAGGAAGCTCAGTATAGAGCCACCAAGTTGATTAGGTGCTGGAGCATATAACATATGAGGAGATGCTGCTGAGCTCAGCCTTAAGCAAGAAAGATAAGACAGAGCTAGACTTCTCAGATATGCCTAGTGGAAGCATAGAGGCAATGGATGTAAGCTGGAAAACAGGAATTCTGATTCAATATAAGAAAAAAATTATTTATTGTGAAGGTAGTTAGAACACTGGAAAAGGTTGCTCAGAAGGGTTGTGAAATCTCCATTTTTGGAGATAGTCACTGTGATTTGAATTGGCCGTATTTTTTGAGGATTGAACTGGAGATCTTTTGGAAGTCCTTTCTAATCTAAATTATTCCGTGATTATCTCGGGCTAGTGCTGATACTTACTACATTCTCTCTTCTACAAAACATTGCCTTGGGTTTTCTCGAGCAGGGGCAGTTGGAAAGGTCATCTCTGATTGATTCCTTTGTAGGAGGCACGTGATTCTTACCTATTTGAAGAACTAAGACTCTCCAGTGCCTCAGCTTACATGAACAACTGTAGAACTTTTCTCAACTCCTTTTGTCATGGGTTTCCTTCAAGGGTAATACTAAGCATTTTCTTAATTTATCATAAATGGTTAATATATTGGGAAGAAAACTGGATAAGAAAATGTCAGATAATGTAAATGCACAGCTGAAAATGAAGCTAAACTGGTAAATTATCTTGGTACTTTTAAAATTTATTTCTATCAGTGCACATTTGTATCCCTAACTTTGGCATTTTAGGTGACGTGGTGAAATTGTTTATATTACTATTTGTGCACCAGGTACTTTTATACAGTTTTATGGGCGAAAACTTCTTAGAGCAGAAAGTTATGGTGAAATTTCACAACAAAATTAAATCCTAGGCCATCTGATAAATTACAGTTGGTGCTACTTGCACTGCTCAAGCTGCCAGCTTGAATTTGTGTTGTGTAAACAGTTCCTTCAGGGGCTCCCTCTTCTTATATCACTGTTTTTCATGCTTCAAGCCTGTCCCTGTTAGTGATTTTATGTGACTGTTTTCCTTCATGGCAGCAAGTTCTAAGACCAAATTGGGAAGCCAGAAATTCTTGTACAAAAGTTAACACCAACTCACTCCAGCCTGGAGCTAGTCTCTTAATCTAAGTAGCAGTTTAGCAGTTTGCTTTTCATTTGACCTTTTCATTTTGCTTTTCTTCCTCTCACTCCCTGTAAGTCTGGGAAATGTTTGTATGGCCTTTCTCTTCATGTGGTGAAGAATTTGGTCTAGAGCTTCATGGACAAAATATAAAGCATGTACTTAATATTAGTCAGCGTCTTCTACTCTAAATCTATAATTGCAAAATGATCAGTTGTCTTCCTTAAATATCTGTTCCTGACACTGTGAAAGCAGATTTTAAGCTAGATGGCTTTGAGTGCTGTGTTCCTAACCTGAGTAAAACACTGATGATTAATGCTCTTGGAGAGCTTAACGCTTAGGACTACCTCCTTTTCCTCAAAGTACCTCTAGAGATAAGAGGAAATTAAATTTTAGTTTATTAAATGTTGATTACTTTTGATTTATATAGAAAAAAGTCCAGAGTCAGAAAGCTGTGTGGATCAGAAGGCCATGGAAGGGGGAAAAAATGAAAGCAGAACAAAGGAATCTGAAGAACCTGAAAAGCCAGAAGAAAGGAGTGACAACCAGGGGGAGAAGGATGGTAAAAACAAACGATGTAAACACAAACGAGAAAAAGAACCTGTCGAGCAGGGGAAGTCTAAGACAGATGTCCAGGATGAAGATGAAATTAATAGTAAGGAAAGCAAACAACCTAAGTACTTCTGAGATACTATACTCATTGTACTTCATAAAAAACTAGCTGTAGGAATGATTGGAGTCAAACTACAACAGCCCAATAGGCTACAGAGGACAGCACACAACTGCCAGAGCTAAGCTCAGGAGAAGCACTGACTCTCCCAACTACTCTCTTACTGATTCCTCTACATTCACAATCTCTTAGAATATTTTAGCCACCACATACAAGAGCTGCCTTCCAGAAGAGCTCTGCAACTTCTTTTTTTTTATCGTGCAAATGCAGGCTGTTTCTATAGCAAGTTAGTGTTCATGCTGAGGGAAGCCTCAGAGACTCATACATTGACTTCTTAGAATTAAACAGAGCCATGACTTCAATAAAAATACTTATGCTGAGAGGAATGTTCTTCCCTTCTAGCCCCCCCCCCTTTTTTTTTTGCCTGTCTTTAGTGTGTCTTGCATCTTTAGGGAAAGGCTGGTTTCAAAGGGATTTATCTGAAGTGCTCTGTGTGTCTGTCTGCAGCCTTTTATGATGCCACCACCTAAGAATGCCTGAATGACCTGCCTTGTTTTCAAGTCCCAATGTCTTCTTTTGTGGGGAGCCAGAGGAGTTTTCTGTATGTGATGCTCAGAGGAATGTATGTGGATTCTGTAGCAAAAGTAACTGCTACAGACAGCTCTGGGCCCACTCTGACTCTCTTGAAAAGCTGGAGATAAAAGTAGGATCGTTGGAGCTCCTCACGTAGGCACTGAAAACATGCATTCAGGGTGAATGGAAACAGGACAGGACTTCAAAAGAAAAAGACAGACAGAGGGCAAAGGTTATTTCAGCCAATCTTCTCCTAGTACTGCCTTATCTTTGTGGTGCTGTACTTGTCAGCTCCCAGGTTCCAGCTGCTCCATGGCCACAGAGGAAGGGGTTTGCCTGTCACTGTACAAAAAGGCTGCCAGACACACAGGAAGTGGGAGATGTGGAGAAGCCAAGAGCAGACCTGGTATGGTTCAAGGACACAGTTTCCAAAATGACTTCATGTAAGAGCTAGTGCTTCATGTAAGAGTAATAAGGTGGGAAATGGAGAGTAGTTCTAATGGCTTAACTCTAGTGAAGTCCAATACTAGCACGGGCTAGCAAAGCAGGACAGACACACTATAAATCTGTCCTAATTGCTTGATATGCTTTAAGCAGAGCTTTCACCAAAGCCCTATCCACATCCCCCACAAATGCTGCCACCTCTGAAGAAAGACCTAAACCAAAATTGCACTGAGGGTTCTATTCTATCCTATTCAGGATCAGAGCGGAGAAATATGAATCACAAAAAAAAAAAAGGGATCTCAACCCTCCACCAGTATCCTTCATGTGATGCAAAGCAGATGTTGGGGGAGATCATCAGAGAATTTGCCTCAGAACTTGTCAGTGAGTTTTGCAGGCTAATATGAATTGATCTCAATACATATAAACTGAGGATGGTACCTCAGTTACCAGCATATGCAGAACTATCTACCCAGACTCCATGTGAACTTTTTTAAGTACAGGCATGTTTGTACTTGGTCCAGTAAGGTAAAAAGAAACCTAGCTTCCTTCACAAAGCAAAAGAAAAGTTTGTCATAAACATACTTTTATTTAAAATAAAGCTACCCATTCTAGATTAATTATTTCAGCTGCTCTGTAGTATACACAGCTTTCTCATGTACAACATATTTGGGACTTTTTCCTGAGTATTATTTATAATGACAGTCATACAAGCCACTGATGGAGGTGGGGCTGGTTTTATCCAGATGGCATTGGCTGCTCTTCACACAGGCCTGCTGGGTACTGAACAATTTAAGTAAACTGCAATTGCAAAACAAGCCTCCCTACAAAGCCTTAAGCATTCTGTGTAAACAGAAGTGGACAGGGTCTTTAGTTTAAATTTCTCAACTCCCATAATTCACATTGCCCAAGGGCTTAATTTACTTCAAAGGAAGTTTGTTTTGTCTAGAAGCTGATGCAATAAAACATATTAATGGTGCTATTTACAGTAATGCGTTTTTAATCCTGAGAGAAAACCATCCCATGTAGTGCTCATGCTAGGTACTGCCTAAGTCTTTAGCTGGCCTCAGCAAGAGGGTAAATTTCACCTAGTAAGATTAAAGGCAAATGTTGGGGTTTTTTTAAAGCATCATGGCAAAAGAATGCACAGCTGGGCAGATGATTTGAATGGCGGAGTTCATCCTGGCTAGAAAGGCAACCTGCTGCTTGTTTAATGTAATCTCTCAGTTTATTTCAATATCTACAGACAACAATCCCAGATAATCTTCCTGAAAACGGAGAGCATGTTCAGCTTCACCTGATCCAATGAGTTACCTCTCCACAGACCATTACAGTTCTGGGCTCTGCTTCTCCTGTCATTGATAGATGAGTGAATCTAAATAAATTGCACTGCAGTTAGAAATTTTGCCTCAGTTTGGTACTGGTGTGACTGGAGAATCTGGCCCTCCCACATGTATTTTACTGGGCATGTGCTGTTGCTTCTGCACTTACTGATGTGTCATCAGAACTGGGATTAGAACATGTGCTTTTATTCCTTTTTCATTCTTGAATTCTTGCCTTTCAAGTAAATACATTCTTTGAGCCTGAGCCAACAGGACTGATTCCAGGAGTATGCATTCAGAATCTGGTGAAGATTTTTGCGAATAGGCCCAAACCAGCAGTAGATGGGATGAATATTACTTTTTATGAGGGCCAGATCACAGCCTTCCTTGGTCACAACGGAGCAGGGAAGACAACCACCATGTAAGTGTGTATTTTAGAAGAAGCGAATCCAGGGCAGTGCTCTATTGCTCTGTCTGGAGGAGCAGTCTTCTCTTTTCACTTTTCCCTTGTCTTTCTACCACCCCAGCAGCTAGCTTGATGCACAACATCAAGCTTTTTCCAGACATGGAAATGCTGCCCCTAGGCAAAGAGAAGATATCCTGGATTAGCTAAAGCCCTGGGAGGTAGGCAATACATGACAAAAACAAGTGAAAGTCTAGAGAGGAGGAAGCAATTCGCTCCCCCAGAATTCATTTCCCATGGCCAAACTCCTGATTGGTGAAGAGGGAGAAGGATCTTCTGGCTGAAAGACCTGAACATTTGAAAGCCAACACACTCCGTGTGTTTTCAGTTTCTCTAACTGGCTTTAAGTCAGTCACGTTTTCTGGTTTGTGTGCAAAGGATTATAAAATACAGGCGCTCTTTAGACAAAATGGTTACATATATGCAAGATCCGTGTCCAGATTAAAATGTTCCTCCAGTCCTAGAACCCTACCATCTCAGGAAGCTGGACTTCAGGAATGTTTAATTTTCTTTATACAGAACTTAATTTGGCAAAATAGGATAAATTGGTGAACAAAACATTTCCTGAGTCTGTGACATGTTCACCAAATGTTGAAAGAACTGAAGTGTTTCATTATGATGTTTCCCAACTGAACACTTTATATTTTTTAATTAAAAAAGACTCTTATTTCAAATGCACTTTAAATTGCCTTTTATTTTTTTTATTTTTCTGCAAATGTTTGACCCAAAATAAAAGCATTCTAATCTGCTGAAATGTTTTGTAAATTTGTTTTTCTAGTCTCCTGACAAAACCAAAAATTTCTATTGCTTTCCAATTTTCAGAACTGAAAAATCCATTATTCATCCAAATCTAGTAACAGGTTCCTCCCAACTGCAACAAAACATTCAGCCCCCTTCCATTTTACAGAAAATAAAAGTGTAAGGCATGAGTCAGCATGGCTGGAAACCTCAAACCATTATTCTCTATCTTGGTCCTAGTGAGCTTTGTTTTAGATCCTTTTGTATTATAGGGGTGATTTAACATGCTAAACAAACTACTCTGAAACAGAGTACCTGACTAAACAGTTTATTAATACAGGCCAGAAACATACATGCAGGTGTATCAAAAATTATGTTAGCAGATCCACAAGATTCTCACTATAGCAGGGCAAGAGTATTTATATGTATGCTTTTTGCTGGAGTTGTTTCATCAAAGCCCATGGTAACAGGTCCTCATGCTCCATCTAGTGGAATCATGCAATGGGTCTTCCTAATCTGACACAGAAATATAGGAGAGTGGGAATTTCCTCATTTTATTTTCCCAGGTCAATACTGACAGGCCTCTTTCCACCCACCTCTGGAACTGTGCTGATTGGCGGCCTGGATATTCAAACTCACATGGACTCCATTCGGCACAGATTAGGCATGTGCCCTCAGTACAACATCTTATTCAATCAGTAAGTATCATTCCATACTAGCTTTAAGAATAAGGGTCCCAGTCTGCGTGCTTGACACATCCCCAAAGCCTGTGTTGTTTCTCTTACTGTGCTGGCAGTAGATACATCTCAGAGGCACTTCTCCAGCTCTGAACACTCACATAGGGTAGGCGCTGTCCTTCTCCAGTAGAAATCTGCATCACTTAGCTGGGAACAAAGACATTTCCAAGGGAAATGACAGTGCTCTTAGTGTTTTCTGTTGCAGTGTGGGTTAGCAGGAGTTCCACCTGGGGATTCATGCACTATAATTTAGGCCTCCTAAAGCAAAAAAATCTGAGATGACAATGTGGTAGCAGGATATTTTTACACCCGTTTTGCACTATCATCTACCACTTACTACCTTCTCGGGTGATTTCCAGCTTCACTGCCATGAGTTTGTGTTCATCTCAACAGCAGACTGTTTCTTAATGCAGCTACTTGCATTAGCTCCCATTTTATTCCAATAAACGTATGGCTTGACATCTGCTATACCTGTTCCTTTAGTAGCAGGTTCTGCTTTGAAAAGGCAGCGAAAGAGCCTATGACATCTGAGTGAAGTGTGTTGATCCCAAAGATCTGTGATCCAGATTTAGGGTAAAGCAGCCCCTCTTCCTTTAGGAAGATAAAGCTAGAGTGAATTTATTGCTGTTTGGGAAAAAATCTGCTTATTCACTTAGATTGCCTTGGTGCCTTTCTGTCTGATTTCACAGCCTTACTGTAGCAGAGCACATCTTGTTTTATTCTCAACTGAAAGGGAGATCCAGGGACGAAGCTGAGCAAGAGCTGGAAACAATGCTAGAAGACACGGGCCTCACCCATAAAAGGAATGAAGAGGCTCAGAATTTGTCAGGTGCCCAGAGGATTGTTCTAAGATGTTTTTTCTGCTGCCTTTTCTTTGTCTTTGGGCAATGATTGTTTGAATTACATGTTTGAGGCCATATTTTAACACATCACTGTGCACTGGGGAGGTCTTTGCTCTCAAAGAGTAAATCACAGAATCGTCTAGGTTGGAAGGGACCTTTAAGATGATCGAGTCCAACCATCAACCTAACGCTGCCAAAACCACCACTAAACCATGTGTCTAAATGGGACTAATGGGACTGTACAAATAGTAAAGTTGGCACAACCTGTCCCTAAAGCTTCTGTTTCTTATAAATAATACAACAAATTCAGATATACTTAAAGCTCTTATTTCTAAATGAGTATATAAGAAAATCTGTCAACATAAGAAAAAAACAAAATACAATGTTCTATTATTTCAAGGCAAATCAAATGTTATGCTATCATGCTGCTCCACTGTTTGGATCAGTACTCTACAATACTGTATTACTTGGTAGGAGTAATTTCTTTCATTATAAAGGTACAAATGCACATAATATATTTGAACACATTTCACTTTCAGATTATAAAGGTGACTTGAATAAACAGCCAGGTGTTCTTATACTACTTTGTTCTGATTGAAACTATAAAAGTTGGCTAGTTTCACATCAGAACATGAAAATCTCATATCTTTCTGCTTTTGCTTCTGGCAAGAAGCAGAAAATGCCATACATAGATGAAAAACATATTAAAACAAATTTTTTTTAGGACAAGAGGTAATGGGCACAAACTTGAACATAGGAAGTTCCATCTAAACATGAAGAGGAACTCCTTTACTTTGAGGGCGGCAGAGCAGTGGAACAGGCTGCCCAGAGAGGTGGTGGAGTCTCTTGACTTTGGAGACTTTCAAAACCCGCCTGGACACCATCCTGTGCAACGTGTTGTAGGTGAACCTGGTCTGGCAGGGGGGGTTGGACTAGATGATCTCCAGAGGTCCCTTCCAACCCCCATGATTCTTTGATTTTTTTGAACAAGCTGTTCTGAACTTCAGAAGAAAAATGTGACTATTGATTTAACTTTGCAGAAATATTTGTCCGAGGATGGGTTTTGTTTTACTTGTATCAGTTTGTCCCCATGCTGAAAAGTAGTGTTAGTTACATCCCTGCTACTTAATGTAACTCATCTCAGACTCCTGGATGTGTCTGTCCTCTGGTAGGTGGAATGCAAAGGAAACTGTCTGTTGCCATTGCTTTTGTGGGTGAAGCAAAAGTGGTAGTCTTGGATGAACCCACTTCTGGAGTTGATCCGTACTCCAGGCGATCTATCTGGGATCTTCTGCTGAAGTATCGCTCAGGTAACAGGTTTAAGAGTGGAAATGTTTTAGGTTTGTTTTAAAAACCCTGTCATAGATGCAGCATGTGCCTGCTGTGTAAACTGTCATGAGTAGCGTGTTATGAATACAAGCAAACAAGTTTCTTTGAACAGGTACCTATGGATGTGGCAAACCTGGGACCTGGCTCTGGTGCGGAGAAAACCCTGCATTAATTGCCAAAAAAACTAAGCACAGTTTTGAGTTCCAGAGAGAGTCCATGCCTTAAACATCCCTCCTTGTTCCTTCTAGGCAGAACCATCATCCTCTCAACCCATCACATGGATGAGGCAGACATCCTTGGAGACAGAATAGCCATCATATCCCAAGGGAAACTCTTCTGCTCGGGCTCTCCTGTATTCCTAAAGAACTGCTTTGGGTCTGGCTTCTATCTCACTCTTGTTCGCAAGATGAAAAACACCAGAATTGGAAGGGCTACGGTAAGTATGTAGCTCCCTCCCTGCACATGTAATCTGAAAAAAATACTTATCTGTATTCATGCATTGCACCAGGGTAGAAAGCAGTTAAGTGCTGCTTGAGGCTGTGTACAAAACTGACTTCAAAATGAAGAAGGCGGTTGGAAAATTTGATGACACCTCATGAAATTATATGGATATGGGAGTCTCTCTGTAAAAACCTTCTCTGGTTTTATAAAGATGTATTCAGCCAGACAGGTGAAAATAATAGGTGGATATGAAGCCCTCAGTGGTCTATAGTTCCCCTCTCAGTTAAGTATGTCTAAACTTTTACCAATCAAGTTGTCTTTGTCCATATACTGGTCTTTCTGGTGCTTGCTTTTGCAGTACACTGGTTGTAAACACAGTGTAGTCTAGCATCTAGCTCAGACGCCAGAAGTGTCTGCATTTATCCATAGCTAAACCAGCCTCACACAGCTTGAGAAGTAGGAATCTGGATTCTTTCTGCTGTTAGTCGTGCTTCCAGCCTTCGTAGCAACATGACCTGTATACTCATGGCCACTGCTGATCACATTTCCCTAGGTATTTTGCATGCAATTTAGAACTGACAGATATGCTTTGTGCGGGTGGATTTATGTTTTCTGCATTGCTTAATCCAGTCCTCAGACGACTTTCAGTATAATATGTTCAAGATGCTCCAGATAGGACATATTTTTCACTGACTCAAGCCACTCAAAGGCTGACACCTTTACATCCTGTTTTGCATCTATCTGAAGCACTTTCATCTTTGTACCTGTTGCTTGTCCATGCTAGTCACTTTGTAGCTGTGGATCTCGGTGCTCCTGCTCCTGCTCCAGCTGTGCACGCAGGGACAAAGAAGGAGCTCCAGAGCAGGAACTGGATGGTAAGAAGTGGGATGGTTCCGCATTCCAGCATATAGCTATGTCTCCTGTTATGCTGCAATCTCGTCTTACAGATCAATGTTGCTGAGGCCCACTTCTTTGGTACTTGTGTCTAACATCTGTATTGTATTGTAACATGGATTTGATAAGGTTTCTTTGTGGTTTTGCTTACCATTGCCAGTTTTTGATGTATATGTGGTCTCGGGTACAGATGATGAACTGGAAAGTTTGTGTGCTTTAGAAGTATAGACTGAGTTTTGAACTACTCTGCACCAAAATCTGTAATTTCTTAATGAAAACTGAAGCATATCTAGAACAAAGGAAACTGGCTTTCTCAGAAGTCATTCTGGCTTTTCTACATAGGAGAACTTAATGAGATAGTCCTGAAAATTTTGTTGTGCTTTATTAACAGACCTGAAATAGTTTACTGCTATCTAGTTCCAGAGCATAATTAGCAACATAGCCCAGTCTAGTACAGAATTAACTGAGATATCTGTGAGTTTTGTAATAGAGCAGTCCCCTTTTGTATAGTGCAAACAACAGCTTTTGAAATCATGCTTAGCATGGTTAAATATTCATTCCTTGAACACTGTTTTGACTTTTCACAGGAGATCTGAATGAGCTAGCAGAAGTAATTCATCATCATATCCCAGAAGCAAAATTAATTGAAAGCATTGGTCAGGAACTTATTTACCTTTTGCCCAATAAACACTTTAAACAGCGATCTTATGCCAGTCTCTTCAGAGAACTGGAGGAAACATTGGATGACCTGGGACTCAGCAGTTTTGGAGTTTCAGACACGCCACTTGAAGAGGTAACAGAGAGATTGAAGTGTCTACTGATCTTACCATAAGTCCCCCAAATGTTTTCTGAGACAGTTCCTGTTCTTAAACATGTAATCTTACTAATTCCTAATATCCCCTTGAAAATCTAGTCACATATGTGGTGGCACACTCAGAAAGTCTTTAGGATGGGCATAAAGAAAGGATCCAAGCCTTACCTCATGTTAGCCTTGTGCAGCATGACTCATTAGACTGAAATCTAAGTCTTTGTATCTTAGTTTGTTCCTTTCTTTATTTTCTGAGACCTCTGATTGTGTAATAAGCAGGAGTACAGAAAAGGTATCTAATTTTTTTTTCTATTACAATTAATGTATCGTGTTTCAGAAGTCAGGTTATTGTACCTGTTCTGTTCCTAACTGGGAGATGTATTTATCTCTGGCAGGTTTTCCTAAAGGTCACAGCAGAAGCTGACCCTGGAATGCAAAAAGCAGGTATAGATCCATGAATCAGTATTTGATAGACTTTTCTTGGGACTTTTCTGTATTCTGAATGCCAAGTAAAGAAGAGCCTCAGAACTTCCAGTCTTTGTATGGTGTTCTTGCCAAAATAAATTTAGTCAGCAAATATCCATTTTTAGGGCCTGACATGATATCTGAGAGACAAGATGAAGTCAGCAGAAAGACTCTTATTTAGATTGGATGAGGTTGTTAACTATGTAAATAAAAGTGGAGTGTCAAGCCCCCGCATGTCAATGGTTTTAGTAGTTTTATAAAAAGTACTTTGCTGACCTTAGTCCATGAACTACATACATGATTAACTTGTTCATCCTGCTGAGTAAGAGGAGTGTTAACCTGTATGATGCCACTAGATACAGCCACAGTGCAACAATTGTAATTAAAGCAATCTGGTGATTTGATATATACAGTTGGTAAAATCTGGAGCTCATTAAAATGTTTGTGCTACCTTCATGTATGGAGGATAAAGTGTCTTCTCTGCCCCTTTTCATCTTAAACTAGGAGACACTCAAGAAAATGGTTCTACTCTTGACAAAACTTCTACTGAGAACAAACCAGCTGAACAAACCGTACTGAAAACTCATGACACTTCTCGAATGCCAGTAGGCATAGCAGGAGATCAAAATGAAGGCAAAGGGTCCCGACAGTATAAAGGTTTTCAGCTTGTACATCAGCAGATCAAAGCACTGCTCATCAAACGGTTTCACCATGCTTCCCGCAGCCACAAGGACTTCCTAGCCCAGGTATTGACTTATTTTGCTGTTCTTGACTCTTTCCCACAACATTCTCAGGGCTATCTTTCCCAGCAATGTCTCTATGCAAAGCAACAGAGGTGCTGCAAATGGGTAACAGTGTCCCTAACTGTTCTAATTATGATTCCACTTCTCCTGCCTCTTATTCTGTTTCTTTCTGCTTAGGGTCTATCACCCACATCAAGTTCATGATTCAATCACTACTAGCCCAACATTTTATTTTTAACATAATAAAGTTCTGTGACAACCAGAACCTTAATTGAAAGCATTGGAAATTAAATTGTTGGGGTTCAGGAGCTAAAGCAGATCTGATCTTTGTGCTCCTGCTGTCACTCCTTTATTTATATATATATATATATTATGAGGTGTGTACAGTGTCACTCTACAACATACGTCTAATAACCTAGTGTGATGTTTTCGTGTTCCCTGCAGATTGTTCTCCCTGCTAGTTTTGTGTTGCTGTCTTTAATACTTACAGTCATTATTCCTCCTTTTGGAGAATATCCCGCCTTAACCTTACACCCTTGGATCTATGGACAACAGTTTACTTTCTTCAGGTAAGAGGAATCACTGAGTAAAAGTACATCTGTCATACACCCTTTTCTCCCTAGGTTTAGGATCATGGGGCCCTGTCTTACTGGGCTTTTCTCACTCTATGTGGTATAGAAAAGGATTAAGTCTGCTGGAATCAGCAGATTTAAAATAGCATGAAATTGGTGCAAGTGGAGAATACAGCTGCTAGTATGTCTAACCAGTAGTCCTTCGAATATCTTGCTATCTTCGGTACTCTCCTCTTCCTACCTGAACTCATGACCTCAACACTTACAAAGTTACATATCTTGCCTAACAGGAGATCCAGGACTGTTTCTGATACGCCATTGAACTACTCCTATATTCATAATCTTGGAGAACAATGAGATTCAAGCCTATCTGCTGACCTGTGGTAGATTTATTTCTAGTCAGTACAGTATTTGGGCAAAGTTATGGAAACAAGATGAAAGCAGATACTGTTAGGTTTTATTAATGCTGCTTAGCAGTTTCTCCCCCCATGGTATCCTTTGGCTGGGTCTGAATTTTTTTTTGTCTACTAGCACTTTGTCTCCCTTCATTCTTCATAGAAACTTCAGTTCTGTTCTCTCCAGGTCACTGCACAATTCCTCTGCCTGTCCTGAACATTTGTTTCACCTTCACTTCCACATATGCCAAAGCTTGAACCAAGTCAAAACATGTACAATGCAGAGGAAATTTATAAACAATGTTTAAGTCCTAGACTACATCACAACTAGCAGAAAGCAGCAAAACTGAAGGCAATGATTTTGAAGCATTTTCCTTGAGTTTCATATTGAAAATTCATATGAAACTTTAATTTACACATGGCAGTGTATGGAGCAGAGTTTGATATTCATACTTCTATAACACTTGGCATGAGCAGTATTCTATTCTATGTTACTAGGTTATTAGTTGCAGACACTTCACTATTAGCAGCATTGTCTCTTTGGCCTCAGCAAATGAAAATGCAGAATGTATTTTTCATCTTCTGATTACTGAGTGTGACAGGGCTGAGAGGGTAAAAATGTGGATTCAAGACTTTTTGGAGAATATTACTATAGGACTATGTCAGAAGCCATGCTTTAATATTAGGAGAAAAGAACCATTGCTTTAGCCTATTAACTATCTTGGAAGGTTCTGGGGTTTTGCATAAATAAATAAAATAATTGAATTATCAGCATTTGGAGGGGGGCAGTTGATTCTGCCATATGACTGTCCTTCACCAGTTGCTATGTGTATTCCAGTACAATACTTTGAAAAAAAATTTCATAGAGAAAGTCCTATCTTATTCCTTTAGCAATGAACGTCCTGGCAGTGAGCGGATGGTCTCCCTGACTGATGCTTTCTTGAATAAACCAGGATTTGGAAATCGCTGCATGAAGAATCAGCCTCTTCTGTAAGTTGCTAGCTAATCGCTCTTGAACGAGATTCTAGCATTATATTACTAGTGGAACTTGAGTAGTGAAACAAGAATGAATTGACTTGACTTTTCACTAGAGCCAATGCTTCAGACATATTGTTAGCAATAATATCAGGTCAAAAGTAACAAACAGCAAGGCAACAATGCCACTGGATTAAGAATGATTCACAGTGCTCAATGTGACTAGCCGGAAGCAGCTCATGGTAGCCCTGTATTGAGAGTTAAGCACTCTTGAAATGTATGTCAGCAGGCCAGTGGGCTCGGACCCAAATCTTCACAGCTTCCCTGGCACTTCCCACATGTGAGTCCCCTCAGATTCCTCCTATTCCCACTGGTGTGTTTGGTAGCAATAGCTTCAGCAATTGCTGAGATTGTGAAGTAGCAATAGGACAGTCTCTCTGATCTGAAGCTATTCTCACTCTGGAGGGCAACATTAGTAGAGCTCTTACTTTAACATTTGTTGTCTTACCCACTTACCCTGCCTGTGAATCCTGCTTTGAAGGCATTTGTCACTGGCATGCTATGCTTTGCCATTTGTTCCTTTTCTCCTGCCTCTCTCCCACTCGTGATATCCAGCAGCTTGATTCTTCTGGCTGTCCTTTCCTCTCTTTCCTTTCCTCTCCTTTGCCTGGAGCAGCAGGAACAAAGAAGAATCTTTAAAAAATAAAGAGAGAAAAGATACTGAATGAGCAAGGAAAAGGATAGTTTCTTCACAAAAGATGTGTGTCTGCTGCAGATTTCATATATACTAATGGGTCAAACACAATCCCTTTGTTCGTCCAGTGTCCTGTCCACGAGCTGAGGACAGTAAACTTGGCAGAGAAGTGGGGGGAGATTATATTTATTCATGTTTACTAAATACTGTAAAATGTTCTTATTATTCATAACTCACAGGATAAGGGCTGAGAGGAGAATGTCTGCTGAGAGCATTGTGATTTTGTGGATTTGTGAGCTCTCATGGACTGTATCTTTGCACAGCTTAAAGCATCTGTTCCTCTACACAGGAACTACCCGTGCAATAATATGCCAACTGCCTGGAACACACCTGCTGTTCATCCTAACCTAAGCAGCCTCCTGCTGAGCCAAAAGTGGAGCCCTGAGAATCCTTCACCTTCCTGCAAGTGCAGTACTCACAAGAAACTCACTATGCTGCCAGAATGCCCTGCAGGTGCAGGAGGCCTCCCGCCACCACAGGTAGTGTCCCTGTGACACACATCTTTGTAGAAAAGTTTCATGGCAAGTGCTGGAAAAGGGATTAGTGTGTAAGTACCTTGCCACGCCAATGTACATTAAAGGAATCGAGTACACTTTTATATGGGAGCAAGAATTGCTGGAATTTGGAAATCAGTTTCAGAGGTATTGGAAAAGCTTGTACACTTAAATGAAACTTGATTCCTATTTTCATCCAAGTTGCAAACTTTTCATATAGAAGAAAATCACCAAAAAATTAACAATTTATCAAATAATTTTAAACTTGCTTCAAAGAACACTTCTGTTCAGAAGATTGCCTTTCTTTAAAGAAGGGGAGAGAAGGAGGGAGAAAGACGAAAGGAAGGAAAGAAAAAATGTCATGATTTTGAAAATCATGGATTGGGGTGATCTCATGAAAACTGGAAAAATTAATATTGGGTCAACCCCAAATAATTACTTTTTTACATGTCTTTTGGTTCTTTCTAGAAAGTTCTAAGCTAGCAAAATGAATGTTTGTATGCATGTGCATGAAGATGAGTAATTTAATAACCACTGATGCTGTATGGAGAAGAGATGAGAGCTACATTCCCACCTGTTCCTATCGATGAATAATCTTACTAGCCCCCTTTATAAAATGTGCTTGCCCTTTTGAAGAGTAAAGGAAAATTATAACCTGTTAGTGTTTACATTTTCTAAATGTTTTTCTAATAAGTTAAAGGAAACAGAACTACAGCCACTCTCGGAGTAATAGCTCACTAATTTAATGTCTCACCAAGCACACTGTTCAACTTTAATATTGCTGTTTGCCAGGCTGCACACATTAGCCAAATGACTGAAATAGTCAGTTTTAACACTAATGTCACCAGCTTAATCAATTTCTGAATCCAAATCCATGACACGATCTCTTAAAAATACTGATTCAGCTTGCTTTGGTTTCTCTGTCACTATTCACAAAACAACAAAGCAAATTTGTTTTAAATATTTGTAGAATTCCTGTCTATGAAGAAAAAAAAAAAAAGAGTTTATATTCTAACCTGATTCACAGCATCCCAAATTATTTCTGATTTCCAAGTAATGCCTGTCCAACAGACAGTCAAAGCTGAATTTTGATAATTGCATGCTAGTGTATTTGAGAGGAAAACTTAGTCTAAAACTTCAAATCCAAGTAGGATGCAAAATTTTTTTGTTTGTTTGATTGTGGGGATTCTAGTCCTCTAAGGCAAAAGTATGTATTATAATATTATCCTGATAATTTTGCAGGATATGATAATTTTGTGTAACTTGTCAGGAAGAAACAGTTCACATTTGAGTCTCCAGGGAAGCAACAGTATGTAAATAATTGTGATGTCTGAGCACAGACCATGTAGACATCTGTAATGTATCTTCTGCGTCATCCAGTACTGCCTCTCTGTGGACAAATGTAAGAACTTCTGGAAAGTTCATTAGACTTACTTTCTGGGTGGTTACTGGATCGTTTCAGGTTGCAAGCTTTGACCTCTGAAACTGCCCAGGAACCTTTTTAAGTATATTCTACTTTGGGATAAACTCAGAAAGTTTGAGGTCTTGCATTTCACAGCAACTCTGTGTAAAAGGCTCACAAAAGCGTCATGTGGCATCATTTTCATTACAAAAAAAAAAAAAAAAAAAAAAGAGGAATTTTCATTCAAAGTATCTAATGTGCTAGTGAAGGTGAAGTTTTCCTATTCATTTTTACTTCAACTTGCTAAATCATAGAAAAGTACCTTATCTTCACTGGGACCTCAATTTATTTGAAAAGCTTCCTTCTTTCACAGTGAAGAAAAAGTCTTGAACAACCCTGTTTTCTGTTGCAAATAACTCGGGTCAAGTTTCAGAGTGAAGTGCAACTGTTTTGTGTCAGGCATCGCAAACTTTTGTGATTTCATGATTTCTTCTGAAATCTTAGTAAAGTAAGGATGTTTGGGCTAGAAAATGAATGACCTATTCTCATTTCAGTGGTACTATGAACCTTAGCAATTCCGCTGAACCAAAGCTACTTTTGCTGTTTTCCTGACAAACACTTACCTAATAGCTTTAGAGATTGTAAAGTTTACTGTAACTGATTAGGTTTTCTTTTCTTTCCAGAGAGTGCAGCACAGCACAGAAATTCTTCAAGACCTGACCCACAGAAATATTTCAGATTTTCTGGTGAAAACATATTCCACTTTGATAAAAGGGAGGTAGGGATGATTCTCTCTTTGTTTTTCACATGCGGTATTTTGTACCTGGCTATGAAACTCTCATTTAATAATAACACAGCACCTGAATGTGCTACAGTATTGTATAGACTTGAGCATTATGTCCATATTCCTGATGTAAGAATAGGAGATGCTCATTTTAGAGGAGTTAAATTGTTTTAATTATACCTATTTGTATAATTGGGTACTCCTTTATAGGCAGAGCTAAGTTTCAATGTTGATGGAATGCCATGTTAATGGTAACTGTGTTAATGGTGAGAAAACTGGTGACTCTGCACAGCATGGTGAACTGCCTTGCAGAGATACCAGTTTGTGTCCCTGAAGAACTATAGCCACACCAGCGTGACCATCTGCCTGAGTTAATTATCACTTGCTTCCCAGAAGCCCTAAAGAGCCAAAGGACAATGTTACATAGATACATCTGTCCTACTGATAGCTCCTCAGCTTGCATGAGTGTCATGCATGGTAATTATCTGTGCAGTGTCCATGGCCTATCATTTCTGATTCAGACCTTGCTACCTTTTCAATTCCCAGCAGAATTCTTGAAATTGCCATTATATTAGCGACGTGCTGGCTGCCTTTGACTAATTCCTCTTAGCACATGTCATAATTGCTTTAGATACATCTTTTAAAATAAATTCATTATGGATTTAGGATAGAGCCAGTATGTGTCACCTTAGAAATCTGGCTTATCTCTGTATGAGCTGGAGATGAATCATGCCAGAAAACAAAATAAAACAAAACACCAAAAACCCACTGCAGGGAATACCAAAAGTCCTGACAACACCACAACTCAAAGTAATCAGCCGCAATTAAAAAAGAAAGCGAATAAAACAAAACAAAACAAAACCCGAAACCAAACAACAAAAAAACCCACCCCCGAAATCCCCAAACAAACAAACAAGCTCTCTAGGGAAACTGGAGATCTGCAAAGCATAGGAATTCACCTTTAATTTCCATTTAAGCCTGATAATACCATTGACTTTGGTTCAGTGCATTAAGAGACAGGATTCTCTTTGTCTGTTTCAGCTTGAAGAGCAAATACTGGGTCAATGAGCAAAGGTAAGAAACCAATTCACAGATTATGGTGGTAAATAAAGGAACAATGAATTTCTGTTTAACTGTGGAGCCTCACAATGTTTCTCTGAATGGACAAGGGGAACTGTGGCAGATAGTATAGAACAAAGAGGTGGCTTCAGTGGGAAATAGGTTGGGGGGTCATCAAGGGTTTTAGAAAGACAGGGCATTATATTTGTTTCGACTACCCCCACAAGAATGAAGGCCAGAGGCACACAATGGATCCATCACAGTTCTATTATCTAGAAGAGTCAAACTAATGGAATCTGAGTGATGGAAAGTTACAATACAATACTGCACTACATTGTGTTAGTGCTCTGACACAGCTCTTTCAAAGTGCAGCAGAAAAATATGAACCCTCCAAAAAAAGGACCTGGGTAAGATGAAACCTAGACACCAGCCTATCAAATACAGAAGTAGAACTGCAACTCCTCATCCCTGCTCTGAACATGTGCAGTGGTTAAAAAACAGATTCCACTAGTGCTCCACGCTTACATAGAGGCATCAGCTAACCCCAGTGTGATGTCTACACTGCAGATACTAAGCCTAGAAAGATGACTGATTAGCCTAAGAACATACTTACTTAGTTTTTCATCAGCAGTAGGTACCTTCACTTCAAAGGCAGCAGCTTGGATGGCTGGCTTCCTTCACGGAATATCTGCTTGTTCATGTGCAAACATTACTTTCTATGGGATTAGACTTTGGTTCATCTCATGCAATAGTATTTATCATTATGGAGTATTGGCTGACACCAGCATTGGTGAATACATGCTTCTCTCAGGGCAACTGAAATTTTAACTGATGTCCATGCTGTCCTCAGTCCTCCATGCTGTCCAAACAGTTATATGTCAATTGTCTTGACTTAAAGATTTTGCACTGTAGAAATAACTGTTTTCTCCAAGTCTTCTATCTAAATACTAATTTTCTCAGGATCCTGGCATAAACCCCTCAACTGACAGAACTTCTATTCTTTGTAAGCCCTATGAAGACCTAATACAACTTGTTAGAAAAAGAATGGAGATTGTTATACATGAATGATATGATGTATAGAAATCAAACTTACATTAAGTGGATTTTCAGTATTTTCAATGTATGGAGTTTTGGGTCTGTGGTACAAGTGACTGATGATACTGTTCTCTTTGTTAGATACGGAGGAATTTCCGTAGGAGGAAGGCTTCCAGTCCTTCATGTTTCTGGAGATCAAGTTGTAAATTTTTTAAGTGATCTTGGCCGAATGATGAATGTGACAGGAGTAAGCAAGATTTTTACAGTTTTTTGTCCCTTTACTAAAGAAGTGTTACAAAGCTGAACACCTGCAGCGTCAGATTTCACCCAGACAGCTGATCTTTAGCCTTTTCTTTTTTATTTTAGGGACAAGCTTCTCTGGCTGCTGCTAAAGAAATTTCTAATTTTCTTAAATACATGGAAACTGAAGATAATATTAAGGTATTTGCTGGAAGTAGTCTGCTAACTCACAGTCTTTCTTGACATAGACTGCAAATTGAGAGAATATTTCTAATGGCATTCTCAGATCAAGAAGAGCTGAAATGTTATACTTGTTATAAGTAATACGGGATACAGTGTTAACACAAAGTTATTTCTAATATGAGATGTTTTAACCATGTTCTTAGTACTTCTTGCTGTCCTAAATACTTCCAAGTAGGACCCATTCTGCTAAATTTTAAAATGTGCTTCTATAAAATCGCTTGACAGTGGTTGTCCAACCCTTTTAAAAGCATAGTATGTGAGCTCCTCCTGCTGGACTGTGCCTAGGAGCTATGAGTTCCTGGTGCTGGATTCTTCCCTGCTGACAATGCCCACCAAAGTAGATAAAAGGCAGCCAAGTTTTCTCCTGCAACTCAGGGTTATTAGTGAAGGCTTCTTAAATGAATCTGTGCTTTCTGACTCTTTTAGGTGTGGTTTAACAATAAAGGCTGGCATGCTATGGTTAGTTTCCTTAATGTAGCAAATAATGCAATCCTTAGAGCTAACCTGCGGACTGGCCAAGCCGCTGAGGAATATGGGATCACTGTTGTAAACCATCCTTTGAACCTCACTAAGGAGCAACTCTCTGAAGTCACTGTGTAAGTCTGCCTGTGCTCTGCTATTGGCTTTTACCCGTCCCTCTCCTGGCAGTGTACCACCTCCAGTGTACTCACGCTCTGAGGAGACATATTTCAATTGACAGAATGTTGAGGCCTTTTCCTGAAGTTTTATTCTAATCAAGAATTAGATATACAATCTATTCTTTTCTGTCTCATTATATTCCTATAAGAGTTCATTCCCATCCCATGTAGGAGCTATGACCACTGGTTATACATGATTACATGTTTCATGCTCCAAGGCCAATAGATCTACTTGTGAAATAACACAGAGTTTATAATCAAAAAAGGAATCAGAAATTGTCCTTAATTGACTAGAGGTAGGCAGTAGTTGACAACCTCCATCTTGGTGCCAAGGACAGCACACAGGTAGATTTTCAATGGCATGTAGTAGGGTTGGTGTATTCCAGAATCTAAAAGCCATAATTTCTTGCAAAAGACATGACTTCCCATTTAAGTCTGACTATTTTGTTCAGAAGTCAGTGAAACTGAAAACTTCTGCCTTAGCACAGAGGCAAGATCTGCGCTTCATCTCACTGTCTGCAAGTTGCCTCTTTGAGTCCCTCTTTTCTCAGCTCCCAGAGCACTTCAACTATTGTGCCTTAATGTCTAGTCTGAGACACACCATACAGGAAAGGCTGTCAAACTGAAATATATATACGAGTTTAACTGTTCCAGAGAATGAAAGCGAGTAAAAAATCAGGGAATGGTGCCACCAACATCCGTATTTGTTAGCTACAGTCTGCAACACAACTTGAGAAAATAAAGTAGCACATTTTGAAATTGGAAAAGTCTTCTACTTACAAAATAACCTTGCTGCTTCTAGATCTTAAAATTCCCTCCAGATTCCCCAAATGCTAATATAGTGTTGTGTTGCATCCATTCCCTTGCTCACAGTCCCTTCTTGTGCTCTGTTTTAGGTTGACCACCTCAGTGGATGCTGTTGTTGCCATCTGTGTGATTTTTGCTATGTCCTTCATACCAGCCAGTTTTGTTTTATACCTTATTCAAGAACGTGTAACAAAAGCCAAGCATCTACAGTTTGTCAGTGGTGTGAGCCCTGTGATCTACTGGCTAACTAACTTCATGTGGGACATAGTGAGTAACTGCTGATCTTATTTCATAGCCTGCATTTATTCCTGGGTTTGCATGAACTGGGGACTAATCTGTGAATTGAGTGAAGGTGATTCTGAGCATTGCAAAGCATTCATTTCTTTGTTTCTCAGAGAGCATGCTAAGGATCTGACCTCCTAACTAATTACAGATGTAGAAATTAAGTCAGGTGCACAGCTCATTATTCAACTAATGAAGCTGCAGTTATTGTAATCTTAGGGTTTCCAGTCCTTACAACTGAAAGTATAATAAAGCACAACTTACCATAGCAGGGGAAAGCCCAGTTGCCTGATGCTAGTCGCTCCTGCCCTCTAGAAGAAACATAACATGTTTCAAGATATTCAAGAAATCTAAGTGGGAGATTCACAGGCTGCTGGAACAGTAGCTGGAGGCCAGACAAAATACTCTAGGGTGTCTAAAATGACATAGATGTGTTTGTTTAAATAACTGAATCATTTCACTGTGTTGTTCCAAAAGGATTTAGACCACAGGCCCAGACTTGCTTAGACAGGCCTCAGCTACGCTCTCTTTACCCCTCAGGCCACTTTGTCACAAATTCTTTGCCTGGTTGAGGCACAGCAAGGGGTTTGTTTTCTAGCTATGCCTTCTCAGCAAAGAGTGGCTGAGGGCTTATGCAATAAGAAAAGCATGAACATAGAATTAAAAAAATTAAAAAGAAAAAACATTGAAATAATTGAAAAGCCCAAAACTCTTCAAGCTTTGGAAGGTGCTCTTTCAGGAGAAGGTAAAGCAAAGCATTCATTTAGTAAATGAGGGAAAAGAAGGAGGTCTCAGTTCTTGTTTCCTGCTGATCACAGCAGCCTCCCAGCAGCTTCCTTGACAGGAATTCTGCTTGGCCGTGGCCCTTAACAGCACGATGCAAAGGTATTAATTGGTGTTAGCAGTTCTGCAAAACGCCACCTTCCATTCTGCATGGGAGCTCTGTGCATTGCAGTAGATTAACACTACTAATACTGAGCAGAGAAACTGAGACGCGCAGTGGCCAAGCATATTCATTTTAGCCACCTCCCAGGAATGTGGCTCAAGTAACTAGCTATTTCCCTCCTACATAGCCTTCACATCACCAGAAACTGCACTTCCCTTGCATACCCACAGCCTCTTTCTGTGGGCAGCTTGCCAGCAGGACCATGAAATAATTGGCTCCCAAACCATAATCTAAGAAACAACAACGTATGTTGTATTTTTGATTAACAGTCTGATAAAAGATGTCTCAGAAAAATGTCAAGTGCTACCAGGGACCCATTGATCCAGAAGCTTGAGTGTGACTAGTCCAGCTCATAAATGCTGGTGTTCATCAATACAAAATCCTTTTGGAATAATGTGTAGGGTCTGGATATGTTTGCAGACCTTCTCAGGTCTTACACACTGATCTTCACCCTGTGATGTGGCAGGCGAATTATGCCCTGAGTGCTGGAATGGTTGTGGTTATATTCGCTGGATTCAACAAGAAAGCATACACTTCTCCGACTAATCTCCCTGTGCTTGTTGCCTTGCTGCTTCTGTATGGGTGAGTGTTCAAGATTGTTCCTGCATGTGGGGCCCTGTATTTCACATGGAAATGATTTCATGTTATTGAGCTCCATACTTAGTGAAATCCAGCTTTAAAGAATAAAACTGAGTGGGTATAATACAGTTTAGAACTGGATTCTGTCCCCGCTCCGGGATATTTACACTCTGGCCACATGCTGTAAAGGAGATTTTTTTTTTTGTCACTGCCTCACATTTTTAAGCATTAAATGTGGTCCTTACAGGAAAATATATTTGTTCAGTTTGCTGCTTTCTGATATGTACCTTGTGTAAGAATTTAGTGGCTGTTCATTTGCCTCATTGACAGCCAATACTAAAATAACTTTCAGCATTTAACCCAAGGGCAAAGAGTACTGAGTCTTCAACACTTTTTTTAACTTCAAATGAGTATTTGTGTTGGCAAAATAGCATTTTATAAGACTGACTGAAATTCACTTTCTCTCATTTAATTAGCAATCATATATTTTTATCTATAAAATGATATTCCTGATAGCCATGCAGCTGATGTAGCCTAGGCAAAATGATCAACCAGATCTATTTCTACAGTTAAAGAAAGAAATGAAGCTTTCGTGTTCTTTGAATGAAAATCCTCAGAAAATGCAAAGCATTATCATCATTTAATCTCTGTAAAATACTCAATGTTAAAAAATGCTATCAGAATGTTAATTTGTTTTAATTTTTCATTATATCTTTTTAAAGTGCAATAGTGGTATTTTTAAAAGTTGTCTGTGGCTCTACAAATTTTGTTTAAATACAGTAATTCATGGCTGGGTGGATGGACATTTAAAAAGTCTTTGCATATTTTAAAGCATCTAGTAAGATGAAATTTTCAGAAAAAATATAATCCCATGGCATTCATTTCAATAATAGTTTCATAATTTGCTACTCAAAATAAAAAGCAGAAAGGAAGGTAAATTCATAGAGTCATATAATAGCCTGTGCGTCCAGCTGCAGTCACAATGGGAAACTTAGGATTCTTTCTGACCACATGTGTATTGCCTTGTTAAGCAATTCACGTTGTTGTTACTGAATTCTTCCTAGTCAGACTGATTGTTGCTAAGCATTATAAGTTTATTCCAGAGGAATACTACTTTTGTGCTGCTGCATGTGCAGTAGCTATGTTCCAGAAATCATGGCACAGGAAGCTCCAAATCAGGAGTGAAAAACAACGGTAGAGGAGTCAAAAAACAATATCAAAATTTACACAGTTTCTGATTTCTTCAGACAGTTCCAAAGGCTGAGAAGTATCTAGCAAAGCAGTACATTGTATTTGCTTTACCTAACATTTCTTTGTTTCTCCCTCCTGGAGTCCAACCCAGGGAGATGTGCAAGGGTACCTGGGGTGATAATAACCTTGCTAGCATTACATTTTCTCAATTGTAGCAGTTTCTATGGCCCTGCATTTTAACAGCAAAAAAAGACTAAGCAGAAAAAGCTTTTGGTCTAGTAATCAGGGAAAGAATACTGTAGTGGCATCTCTTGTTGGTTACACCATTTCGTTACACTTGGGATGGGAAGAAAGCTCAACTTTATGTTTTCATTAGGTCAACTGACATGAGAATTCTGAGAACTTGTTATCATAGTTTTTCTATCTTTTGCATGCAGATGGGCAATAATTCCCATGATGTACCCTGCTGCTTCTTTCTTCAGTGTCCCTAGCACTGCTTATGTTGCATTGTCTTGTATTAATCTCTTTGTGGGGATCAACAGCAGTGCCATTACGTTCATCCTGGAGTTATTTGAAAATAACCTGGTAAGTAATGTTTTTGTTGACACCTGGTTTTAAAGAGCTGTGTAAAGGGTGCCCAAGCATAACCATCTCTAACAGTAACCGTCTTTCTCTACCTTGCCATTTTTTTCTGGCAGTAAATGAGTGGGGAATTTGCCGAGTAACTGCAGGGACAGGTGAGCAGAATAAGCCAGAGAAATGACTCAGGGCAATTGATATCTTGGGCTACGCATACAAGGAATGACACTGAGTGTTTTTCATCCCTATGAGCAAACTTCTGTACACTTTCACAGTTGAGGAGGAGGGGACATGGCACTTTGTGCTTGCTTCTACAGCTTGGGTTGTACAGGAAGAGGTAGATGGTAGAAAATCAGAGTCACCACTAAGTAAGGAAAGACACTTACTTCTACTAGTCATTGTGTTAGAGGACGTGTTCTGCTTATAATAGCATCTTGAGAATTTCCCAAAAATGGTTTAACAGCACTAGGAAGGTGACAGAAAGTACAAGAATAGACAAAATAGACAGTGAGTGCCAAAATTACTCCTTAGAAAGGCTAAGAGATCAGTTTAAAAAACACTGTTGGCTTGTATGCACTACTGCTACCATCTGTACAGCTGCTGATACTGTGGCCACTGAGACTGACACCCTTTCTACATTTGACAGCAATCCAATTAGCTATCATTACTGATACTGCATTTTCAAACACTGTGCTGATCAAGCATTGTTGTTTGCTGGGAAGGAGGAACTGAACTTGGTTCAGTTCATGGTTTCGAGGGCCAACTTTACAATACTTTCTGTCCCTGGTATTCCTGCATTCTCAGCGATGCTCCTTGATAGCGCAGGGTTCAATCTAGTGCTATTCAGTCTCTGGGACAGCAGGTCAGTACTGTTATCTTTGAGAATATGTTCCCATTGTAGACACTGTGTGTCCAGAAGGAAAATTGCCCTTTTCTGGATCCAGTGTTGGTGCAGCTAGACTGCTACTGGCACTTACACTGTTTTGAGTATCTCCACATCACACTAAAGTCTATTGTGTAGTTACGCCCAGACACTAGTACTTTTCAATATTGTGGCAGTCCTGATTATGGAAATTTCCAGCTATAAATAAAGATGTTATGACAGAAAAATACCACCTTTTCGTGTTGCTCACAGTTGCTGTTTTTAATAGCTGACACCAGAATTACATGTTACCTCTGCTACATAGAGAAATACTTCATTACAAAGATTAATTTCTCTCCCCATTGAAAGTTTTTCGCAGACACCTTGCCTGGTGCAGTGTATGCCAGCATTCTGCCATGCTGTGTTCTAGGTTACAGATGCTTTGGGTGTAACTTGATAAATATTGTTTTCTCCGTTGTAAGAACACAGAACATCCAGTTTCTCTGACATGACAAAGAACTTTTCACTCATGTTCATGGAATCACGGAATTTTCAGAGTTGGAAGGGACCTCTAGAGATCATCTAGTCCAACTCCCCTGCTGACACAGGAATGCCTAGAGCACATTATTCAGGACTGCATCCAGGCGGGTCTTGAAAATCTCCAGAGAAGGGGACTCCACAACCTCCCTGGGCAGCCTGTTCCAGTGCTCTTCACCCTAACCATAAAGAAGTTTTTTCTTGTGTTTGAATGGAACTTCCTATGTTCCAACTTGTGCCCGTTGCCCCTCGTCCTGTCACTGGGAACCACAGAAAAGAGGCTGGCTCCATCCTCCTTCAACTCACCCTTTAGGTACTTAGAAGCAAGTGTAAGGTCTCCCCTCAGCCTTCTCTTCTCCAGGCTAAAGAGTCCCAGCTCTCTCAGCCTTTCCTCATAAGGGAGGTGTTCCAATCCCCCAGTCATCTTTGTTGCCCTATGCTGGACTCTCTCCAGTAGTTCCCTGTCCCGCTTGAGCTGGGGAGCCCCGAACTGGACACAGTATTCCAGTTACAGCCTCTCCAGTGCTGAGTAGAGGGGGAGAATGACCTCCCTCGACCTGCTGGCCACACTCTTCCCTACGCAGCCCAGGATTCCATTGGCCTTCCTGGCGACAAGGGCACATTGCTGGCTCATGGATAATTTATTATCTACCAGGACCCCCAGATCTTTCTCCTCAGAAGTGCTTTCCAGCAGGTCCACCCCTAACCTGTAGTGGTGCCTAGCATTCTTCCTCCCCAGGTGCAGGACCCTACACTTGCTCTTCTTGAACTTCATTAGGTTCTTCTTTGCCCAGCACTCCATCCTGTCCAGGTCACGCTGGATGGCAGCACAGCCCTCTGGAGTGTCAGCCACCCCTCCCAGTTTGGTATCATCAGAGAACTTGCTGAGGTTACACTCTGTCCCCTCATCCAGGTCATTGATGAATATATTGAACAAGATTGGACCAGGTATTGACCCCTGGGGGACACCACTGGTTACAGGCCTCCAACTTGACACTGCTCCATTAATCACAACCCTCTGAGTTCTGTCACACAGCCAGCTCTCAATCCACCTCGCTGTCTCCTTGTCTAGCCTACACTTCCTCAGCTTCCTAATGAAGGTGTTATGGGAGATGGTGTCAAAAGCCTTGCTGAAGTCAAGGTAGATGACATCTACTGCTCTCCCCTCATCCAGCCAACCAGTTATAACATCGTAGAAGGCTATCAGATTGGTCAAGCATGATTTACCCTTGGTAAATCCGTGTTAGCCACTTCTAATAACTTCCTGTTCTTCAACGTGTTTGGAGATGACATCCAGAACAAGTTGCTCCATTATCTCCCCAGGGACAGAGGTGAGACTAACCGGCGTTCCCTGGGTCCTCCTTCTTGCTGTTTTTGAAGATTGGAGCGGTTATTGGCCTTCTTGCAGTCCTCAGGCACTTCTCCTGTTCCCCATGACTTTCCAAAGATGATGGAGAGTGCTCTAGCAATAACATCTACCAGCTCTCTCAGCACTCGCAGGTGAATCCCATCAGGGCCAATGGATTTATGGATGTCCAGCTTCGCCAAGTGGTCTCTAACCCAATCCTCCTCAACTGAGGGAAAATCTTCCTCTCTCCAGACCTTCCCCCTTGCCTCCAGGGTCTGGGATTCACGAGGGACAGCTTTAGCAGTGAAAACCAAAGAAAAGGCGGCATTCAGTAACTCCGCCTTCTCTATGTCTTCCACCACTAGGGTGCCGATCTCATTCATCAGTGGGCCTACATTTTCCCTAGTCTTCCTTTTTCTATTGATATACTGAAAGAACCTCTTCTTATTATCTTTAACCGCAGTGGCCAAGCTGAGTTCTCCTTGGGCTTTGGCCCTTCTAATTTTCCCCGTTTCCTCATGTTACTATGTTTTCTTAAAGAAGTCCAGTTTCAACTGCTTATTATGTTGTTTCTGTTTCTTATAGTCTTTGCTGAAGTTCAATAAAATGTTGAAAAATGTGCTGATTGTCTTCCCACATTTTTGCCTGGGCCGTGGACTCATTGACTTGGCCATGAACCAAGCTGTGACTGAAGTATATGCCAGGTTTGGTAAGTAAGAGCCAATAAGGAACAAGTTACGTCAGTGTCACATGTCCTGACCTTGGGTGAGATGGTTGGAAGTGTTATCTTGGAAAATTAGTGGCTGTTTCTGAAATTCTCCCCTTCCGCATCGTCAGGTGGATGAGGAGTATGAAAGTTCAACCTCTCTGAAGGAATTACAGCTACTGATACAGCTGCCAGAACTCTACGGCACAACCAGTAGCCTGTATTGGAAATGAACCCTTTTGTTCAGTGTCAGATTCTGGTGTCTTTTTATCATTTGTTCTGAAGTCCTTAGATCATTACAGTAGGATATATTATTTGATTTCATTTGAATACTTCAGTGGCCCTCATGTTAATGCTTCAAGTGGTTGCTGTTCTTCAAATGCATCCTCTTGGGATATCAGACGATTTCTTATTAAGGAATAGTCATACAGCAGAACTGATCTGTTGTTATTCAGAAAATGTGTGTCTCTCACATAATCAATGTGAATTTCATGTTATGATATCCAAATTAGTGCATATTCAGAGAGCTTCTATTAATTTTTGCTCCCATGCAGCAGCTGAGCTTGGAGTGTATTTTCTTCAGAATCTTTATAAGACACTGGAAAATGGAGACATTACCTGATCATGATCAAATAAAGTACAGATTGTAATCCTAAACAATTATCATTATGCCTTTTGTTCTGAGGAGCAGTGCTTTGTTTCAGCAGTATTTCACCTGGCTTTCTGGTGCTCTTTCTCCAAAGGCGAGGAGCGTGTTTCCAATCCTTTTCAATGGGACTTTGTTGGAAAGAACCTGGTTGCCATGGCTGTTCAAGGGTTTGCATTCTTCATCCTGAATCTCCTTATGCAACACCGTTTGTTCACCACAAGATGGTATGTCTGAAAGCTTGTATTAATATTCCTTTATTAACAGGGTGGGTGTCTTTGTTATTCTCTATGTCCCTCTTTTTTCTTTTTCTCTGAATTTTTCAGCTTTTTCTCTTTACTTACCTGTTTTCATCTTAATTTGTTGATATCCTGGTTCAAGAAAGCATTTACAAATGTGCATTATCTTAACAACATTTAAGAATATATTATTAAAGAAATTAGTTTTCTTGAATTGAGACTTCAATGTAATTTTTTTTAGATTAAGACACTGTAATAGGGAGATTATAAAATGACTTGGAAAGTTTGTAGCGTCATAAGTACTGGCATGAGGTACTAGCCTGACATCCCAAGACAGGAATTCTAGTCCATTGTGCAGGACAGTTGCAGCCTGGACACTCTGCAAGCTTCCCCTCTCTGCTTTAAAAATGTGCCTCTATCTCAATGAAAGCAGCCACCTGCCAGGTGTGATCGGGTCATTCACTTCTGTTTGAGATTGCCAACAAGAGTACTAATTGGTACAATTATGAAAATATTGTTTTACCGGGAGGTCTACTCAAAAGATCTGTAGGACTATCATTAGCTACTAAGGAACAGCCAAATAGCAAAAGCTGCGGCTGAGGGGCAGGTTATGTCATACCAGTGGCTGACAAGGCATGCTCTTTTGAGGAAGCCATTTCCTCCCTTTTGATTATTTAGAGATTCTTTCAAACGTCAGGGATTCTCCCAACAGCAGGAATGCTCCAGCCAATGTCATATTGTGAAGTTTCAATCCCACTGCTTCCACCAGTCATGTTTTTGGCAATTGATTAGCCATTTTTTCACAGTTATTCTAACTTCACCCAGGGCATCTCATTGTTTCTGCAGTCAGTCTCTTGGTTTTTTTCCAGGTTTGCTGAGACTACCATGTCACCTATTATTGGTGAAGATGAGGACGTAGCAGAAGAAAGAAAAAGAATTATGAATGGAGGGAACAAAATACATATCTTAGAATTACAAGAACTGACCAAGGTAATATTTTGAGATGAATGAAACAAATAAGTCTAGTGTGAATTTATTCTTTCAGAATGTATTTCAGTTGTGGATTCAGATGGTATTATTTTCAAAATCAACCTTGTGCCTTAGAAAATAATAAACATTTTAGATGTCAAGGCTTGATGTGTTATTTGGCTATTTCCTTTGATTAGAAATCAAACCACAGGGAAGTCCAGCAAGGACAGGGCAACCCTCCCTGCTTAAGGTTTGGTTGGTTTTTTACCTCACATCGTCTGACATGACTGTTATCTATCAAGTGTCCATTTCTGCTATAGTGTTTTCTTCTACAATGCTGTTTTTTCCATAGGTGAGTTTCAATCTCAAGTTAACCATTTGGTCGCTTTCACATTGAGGGCTATATTTATTGCTAATTTAGCTTCTTTTCAGACATTGAAAGCATCTGAGTTATGCTATCAGAATGCATGCAAGCTTGAGCTACAGAAATACAAAGATTACACACAGTGCTGGGTTCTCATGAATAGAGAACTGGGATATCATTCTTCAGGCTATCTTGCTGTATTGTTCCACTTTGGTTTGATATGTCAGAGATACTTTGTCCCATCAGGTCTGTCTCTTAGTGCTAAAGATATGAAGGAAAAGGCTGCACGCAGAAAAATTGGTAGTTTTAGGGGTCATTACAAATTTATTTAACGTAACTAAATGTCTGACTTTGTAGAATGCTTACTCTTTCTTTTTAATTTTGTCTTGGTTCTAAAGTTTCCTCGTCCCAATAGCATTGAACTAAAAAATTCAGAAGACTTTTTTTGCTGTAGATTTCTTGAAATAGGATTTTTCTTTTTTTTTCTTTTTCTGTCAATTTAGATTTATGCAGGTAGGCAAAAGCCTGCAGTGGACAGACTCTGTGTTGGCATCCGTCCTGGAGAGGTACGTTGTTCAATAACACTAGATTACATTCCATGGATCAGTTTGGATTTCATGCCCCTGCTGATTTGCAAGTTGGAAATACTAAAGAATGTGATACATTTTGTAATTTAGTGCTTTGGTCTTTTGGGAGTGAACGGCGCTGGCAAAACAACAACATTCAAAATGCTGACTGGAGATACTGATGTGACATCTGGAGATGCTATAGTGGCTGGCAATAGGTAAGTACCTTAAGAAAAAAACCTGTGACAGTCCATTTACTGGGGTAGAACTGCCCAGATCATATTCTCAATGGCCCAGCAGCTCTTTTCCAGTTTTACGGCACTGAGAGACACCACAGCTAACACACACTGGCACTTTATACTTTTAACACTCTGTTGTAAAATCTGTGGGTAAGTTACAGTAATGCTAACAGTGGGACAAGGCAATCGGATCCAACGGCAAGAGCTCGTAAACATAAGATGAACAATCCAACAGGGTACTTTGATCTGAGCTTTGGGACTTTTCTCTGGCTGTTTCTAGCACCTTTGTTTACACAGTGCTGGCATAATGTCATAAACTAATCCAGCGTGATCTGATATTCCCTTACATTAGTTTAGTTCCAGGTTGTGTGTCTTTGTTTCTTGGGTGTAGTTGGGATTTGATTCTTTGTCCATTGATGTGATTTGAACAACAGCTATTTTGTTGCAAGAACATGGTTCTGTGCAACCTGCTGTAGGTGACCTTGCTTGAGCAGGGTGGCTGGACAAGATGACCTCCAGAGGCCCCTTCCAACCTCAACCATTCTGTGATTCTGTACTTCTCCTACTATTACTATCAATGAAGTGGCAGCCTTGTGTCTTGCCTGTCTGTTCCCAGTGACCACATTCTGAGATGAAATTGATTTTTTTAAACACCATTTGTAAAAAAAAATGTGATCTGAGTGGCTGTTCAAAGAACTCCTCATTAAGTTAGCCTATACTTAAATAGGAAAATGGGTGAGGGGAAATGGGCTTACGCTCTTAACCAGGACTGAGCTGACTTAGATGAGAATATATGCCTTGCTGTTCTGTACAGATAGATATTTCAGTAGGGTGTTGTATCAGGAAGAATTCATTCTGCTTGTACAAGAGTTGTTGTCCCAGGAAAGAAAGATTTTATTCAAAGTGTCTACCTCTGTCGTAAAGCTAGTATTATAGATATAAGATTCTTTTATTTGTTTCTCCAGTATATTGACCCACATTTCTAATGTCCATCAAAACATGGGATACTGCCCTCAGTTTGATGCCATTGATGACCTGCTCACAGGACGAGAACATCTCTACTTATATGCACGCCTGCGGGGGGTTCCAGCAGAGGAAATCGAGAGGGTAAAGCATTCTTGCTTTTGACTTATACATAGTTACAGTGAATATTTGTGATGATTAAATGGGTTCATAAAATGCCAAGGGCCAGAATTTCCAAAGCGGGCTTGCCATTCTGTGTGTTGAAGTCCTGGGAGTCATTTCTGTCATTTGGCCACTTAAGTATAAGACTGCACTATCAAATGGCATTAACGGTACTTGCAAAACTGTGGCGCCAACTGTGGAAGGCTAAAGACGCAATTGCTATGATTCAGAACTGCACTGGGTGCCGTTTTGTTCTTGTCTTTAAAGTTGGTTATGTATAAGAAAGAAAACTTGAAGAAGATTCCAGAAGAAAATAATTTAAATTCTTGCATAGACAGGAAGTCTACAGCCGAGGCTGGTTTATGGCTTTCCCTCAAATAGTTACAATTCCCCTCATAAATCATAAATTTTTTTGGACTCGTCTGCTCCAGTGCTAAAATGAATGTGCTAAAACCCAGGGGATTGCTATGTCTCTGCCAGAAGAGGGATGTACCAGCAACCCCGTCTGTTATGCATTAGCTGCTGTGTGAAAAAGGTGGTATTTCTCATAGGTTGCTGAATGGGGCATCCAGAAGCTGGGACTTCCTATGTATGCAGACCACCTGGCTGGTACCTACAGTGGTGGCAACAAGCGCAAGCTCTCCACTGCCATTGCACTGATAGGCTGCCCACCACTCATCTTGCTAGTAAGTGTCATGGTAACATAGATAGTTCAATATAACATCTCATAAAACTATATGCTAAAGAGGTACAAGGATGTTTATGACAGTCCTTGCAAGCTCCTTTCTGCCCTCAACTTACATCTACTTCAATGTAATTTTGAGTTCTTTAATTTCAGGGATAGACTGGGATGCATAGCTGTTTTCAATGGACCCCAAGTGATTATGAATGAAAGATCTTCAACAAAGAATGGTTTGAGATAAAAATCTATAATCCAGACAAATCTGAATTTAAATCCATGTTTGGTTTCAGTCTGCCTCTTCTTGTCAGACTACAACCACTCACATAAAAGATGATCTTACAACACACACTTTGCTGCTTTATCCAGCAGAACAGAGGAGGATAGCTAGCCTTTTGCCATATTTAATATCTGTGGAATAAATTATACAAATTTAGACTAAACTATACAAATGCTGAAATGTCGTTCTCATCAAATAACATACATTATCAGATAACTGCGTATCTCAAGGGAAATTCTAAATGCAATTACTACAGAAATTCTTTATTCAGATTATACTGTACCACTTTAATTTATAGGCTAAAAAAGAAACATTTAAATAACATTTTAATAGCATGGTTCCTCCTGCCATTTAATGTGCTTTTGCATGTATTCTGCCTGTATGTAGTAAACAGCCAGATAAAATGTTTTCTCATAATTTCCTAAGACAAAATGTTGAATGAATTTTTTTTTCTCCAAGATTTTTAAAAATTTTTTGTTACTAACTGGTTAACTGATTTATGCAGGACCAGATCCTTAGCTGGTATAAATCAGGGTGAATTCACTAGCTTGTTGGGTTGAGAAATGTGTTCTATATGTTTATGTAAGTAAAAAGGTTACGTGGGGAGAACTCACTCTCCTCTTACAAGAGTTATTGCCCCAGAAAAGAAAGATTTTACTTGAAGTGTTCATCTCTGTCTTAAAGCTAGTATTGTAGAGATAAGATTCTTCTCTTTGTTTCTCCAGTATATTGACCTACATCTCTAATGTCCATCAAAACATGGGAGCCAAACTTGACACAATTTTATGTAACTGCTACTGCATGAGCCTCTTTCCATTTATTTCTATTTTGGGTCCTAAATGTTTTTATAATGGGGCATCACAAATGCTTACATTTTTGATATCTAAGACCCTAGACTGGGGACTGCCTTTGTCGTAATAGTCACTGTATTCCCTTCCCTTCCCTGTAGCTGTGCTGTACACAGACAGCACTATATTCTTACCTGCAGATTCCTTACTGCTTTGTGCCAAGAAGTACATTTCTACCCATTCACTCATATGCTTCTCAACGTGCATGTGCTTTCTTAAGGCACAGATTTCAGTAGGGAAGCAGCTATATGCTAAGACCCAAACACACAATGACTTGATTCTAAATAGATTTTCTTATCTGCTTCTCTGACTCTGATTGCCTTAATGTTTCCCTTACAGGATGAACCGACTACTGGAATGGACCCTCAGTCCCGGCGCCTCCTGTGGGACTCTATTGTCAGTGTGCTCAGAGATGGGCGAGCTGTGGTTTTAACCTCACACAGGTAAAAAGAGTTAGAATTCAGAATCCCAGAGTAGCTGAAGTTCATCTGCTGGCTTTTATCTCAAATATCTGTTCTCTGTTTTGAAAGTATGGAAGAATGTGAAGCCCTCTGTACTCGTTTAGCCATCATGGTAAAAGGTACCTTCAAATGCTTGGGCACAATTCAGCAGCTAAAATACAAGTAAGTAGAATATTTTTATGGTATTTTTTAATGGGAAAACTTAGTGTATGTGACATGTAGTGTTCTTAATAAATACAGCAATCCAATCTGAAAAGCTGTTGTTTAAACAGACCCGTTTCTGGGTGCAACTCTATGATATCCTAGACAATTTGAGCAGACCTCATTTCAACTCTGTTATGCTACACACCACTTCTGCAGGACAAATACAGAGGAGCTTATGAAGCTAGATCTTATGCATTATCTCTCAGATAGTTAAAATTTGCATAGCTGCTGAAAATTAATTTCCTTCCTGAATAATGAAACCATCTCTTCATCCAATTCCCAAATCCACATGTGCTTTCCAGGTTTGGAGATGGCTACATTGTGACTCTGAAAATCAAAGCTCCAAAGTCTGGGCTGCCTCCAGATCCTACTCCTGCTGAGCAATTCATACGCATGAACTTCCCAGGGAGTTTACAGAGAGAGAAACACTACAACATGCTGCAGTATCAGATTTGTTCCTCCTCTCTGGCTAAGATTTTCCAGTTAATAATCTCCAATAAGAAAAACTTGCATATTGAAGAATATTCTGTGTCTCAAACAACTTTAGATCAGGTGAGTAAAAAATAAAGCATCCATGAGAAAGCCTGTCTGCCAAGAATTAGGCAATGCAATGGGGATGTATCCAAACAACTGAAGGACTAAACTGTTCAGAGTAGAGAATTGTCTTGCACCTCTTTCTTAGGCAGAATTCCCAGACCCCTCATCAGGGAGAGTGGATCGGATATGAAATCTGTAACTAATTCCCTGTGTAAATAGGTGCCATCTGAAATCTGGTAAGGCAGTATTTCCCAGATGCCAGAATTCGCACAACCCATTCCTTCAGAAGCAGCAGTCTGAGCAAGGTCAGCTATTCAGAAAAAGGCTTGCTGAGCTGGGAATGTTTTATTTTAAATAAGAGATTTGGACTGTGTTGTGTCAGAGATACTGTGACATCTAGTTAAATGTTTATATATGTCTCTGTCATGCACTTTTATTCAGGAGCAATTAGACACATAAAACCTGGAAAGTCCACTGGGACTGTTGGCAACACCCGCTTGCTAGAGGGTATTAGCCCCATCTGCCTGCTTTCCTAAGTAGCTGAAGGTCCATATATGCAAAGCTGTCTTTGGTGGGAATCCTAGGGAGACATTGCTGGCTGCCTTACAGCTTACTAAAATATTCTGTCTCCTCTTTCCCATCACAACCAAACTCACTTACATTGTGCAAGCCATGCAAACCTTGCTGAACCCACCTCCTGCTTCAGAAAAAAATAGAATTTTAGTTGCAAGTAAGTGCATCCAAAGGAAGGAAGTTGCAAGGAAGTTTATCAAAATAAAGAAGGAATTAACAATCCCTGCTGATATGCAGTGTCTCAGTTCGGTTCATGTCTGCGGATTCCCCTTTCTGTCTCTTTCTTGCAGAGAGGCCAAGAGGATGCAAATGTACAGAGACATTCCACTAACTCATCTCAGTTAATGAGATGGTGACATTTTCTGCTTTCCTCACACAGGTTTTTGTGAACTTTGCTAAACAGCAGATGGAGGACGAGGAAATTCCTTTGCATCCCCGTGCAGCTGGAGCCAGCAGAGAAGCAAAGGTGTCCCCTTCTTTGCATCAGCAGGCAGTTGCATAGACTATTCCCTACAGACACTAGTGGTTAGAGTGTGCACAGTACAAAGATGTGCCATACCAGAGCAGTACAAGGGTAAAACAAAGGTTCCCACACTCAGTATTATACTGATTTTTTTTGCACCTTTCTGAGCACTGTGCTCACAACAGTGACATCCCTAGCAACAGCCAACTTCTACTGCTCTACCAGGAACACTACATGCTGGAAATGTCAAAGGAAAGGCAGGTCGTCACTATACAACAAAATCTTCCTTAACATAAAGTTCATTGTAAGATAGAAGAAGAGCAGTCTCATTCCTCCTTGTTGATACATAAAGAGCATTAAAGAAAGTTTCTGTATGTGGATCTTCAGGCTGGTAGGTTTTTGTTGTTTAACTCTTAAGTCAACTGCTACCAGTCAACAGACAGGCCCCAAGGCAGAGAGCATTGCCCAGCTTAGAAGTGGATTCCTGCCATCCTGAATGCACAGGACTACCAAGGTCAGAACATCAGTGCCAGCTGATGGGGCTAGTGCTGGGAGACTGCTTCACTGTCTCACCAGGCTGCCAGTGAAAACACAGTTGCCTCAGCAAGAATGGGAAAAATTAATTCAGATCTCGGACCCAGGCAAGGAATTTGCTTTAAAAAAAAAAAAAAGAAAATTATCTCATACCACATACGTGGTGCTTAGGGACGTGGTTTAGTGGTGGTTTTGGCAGTGCTAAGTTGATGGTTGGACGCGATGATCTTAAAGGTCCCTTCCATCCTAGATGATTCTATGATTCATCTTCAAGTTACTTAAGTAGAAGTAGAATGTCAAAATGGAGATTAAAATGAAAGAGTATGTCCAAATCTGCCAAAAGTTTTATCTTCTCATGGAGGTTGTAAAGATATCTTTGTTACTAAACAAGATTGAATTTTTCTTCCTTCCTGTGACTGGACCTTAAGTGGGTGTAAAGTGTGAATAGGGTATGTGCTTTCTCTGTGCTCAAAAGGAAAATTTCAACCTGCTTGTACTCCATACTGCACTCAGTGGGAAATCACTTGACATTTAGCTCTTTTCACTGGTTCACCATTAAACTAGTGGAAAGCAACAATACCGAAAACAAATTCATAATGATATATTGCTTCAGTTATCTACCAGACCTAACCATTTCTAAGAAATTTCCTCTAAGATATGTAACACAGAAATAAAATCTGGGTCATGTATTTTCGCTTTGTTAGGTTTTTTCTTCAATTGATGTAGATTTTTTTTTTATATATGTATAAGGACATTCTTGCTTTTACTGTACAAAACATTACGAAACTTCAGCAACCAGCTGTAGTCTTTTTCTTTTGCCATAATTATTTCAACTGATTTCAAAATATAGTCTAGAATTTATTGCATATTTCACCCTTACAAATAGTTGCAAAAATCTTTCTATATATCCATTATAGATAAATAAATTAATCATAAAACAAAACAGTATCTATGCATTCTCTTCATATTCTAAAATAGCTTCTTTAAAATGTTATTCAGATAGATTGCAATAGTCTTTTTTCACTTTGCACAAAACCCAACTAAGTCCCACTGAACATCTTGTGAAAAAGAAAACACAGGAAGTCCAAAATGTAGCTGATTTTTCTCCCTGGCTCTGAAAACAGGAAGGGAGCTAGCAGTCCTTCATGTATTTGCAAAGTGTATTAAAAACTATTCAGAGAACACTGACATAAAATGCTAGGTAAAAGGTCCTTTAGTATCATAAAGACTTGTTATATGAAAACAGGCCACGTAGCACAGATACAGCATAGATCAGTTCTTCTAAACCTTATTTACTAGTATGTCATTTACTAATGAAGAAGACTAAAAACAAACAAAAAATTCAACAACGCAGGATGTTACATCCACAAATACTACAAATACTTCTTACTTCAGATTCATTTGGCAAATTAGGGGTTAGACCCAAATTAGGTATTTGAGATATTGCCTATTTCTTTATTCCAGGAACCATTCATATTCTTTGGTAATGTTATTTGTTACAAAGCACCTGCCTGCAGGCAGCACACTCTCTTTTTCAAGTCAAAGGCAGCAGATCATGCAACTGTCTTCAGGCCAGCTGGCCGTGCTGGCTGAGCTGAGCTCTCTAGTAGTTAGCTGGTATGTCCTCGTTCCAATGTACTTACGTCTTGCAGAATGCCACTGCTAAATTTGGAGCTGCTTTTCAGCACAGACTTCTCAGTATCTCTGATCCATCAATCTAAATAGACTAGTACAGGAAAAACTAAGTCAATCAGGTTACAGTGAACTGTAGGGGCTTTTGACTACCAGCTGTGCAATGAAGCCTTATTTTTTGAAGGTGCTTCTGAGCTGAGAATTCTTGAATGTAAGGAAGTGTAGCTTTCAAGTGCATACAATTTCCCTCAGCAGTGGAGATGCAACATGCACCAAAATCCTTTAAATTAATTCACTTATTTGGCAGGAGGTTCATGAGCTTTTTCTTCTTGAAGTTCCGTGCAATATTCAAATTAAACCTTTTTTTCTTACAACAAAAAGGGAATAATTGGCATTCGAAGACTTGGATAATCCTTGAATTCTCGTAGGTAGGTGCAGTGTTTATCTTTTGCCCAGATTGTCATCTGAATGAAGCAAAGCAAGGTGAACAGCCCCACTGGAAGGAAGGGAGAAAAAGACATGTTTCATTATCAGATTAAAAACACACTCTTGTTGCTGACATCACTTCAGGCTGAAGTACCAAAACATTACTCACCTGGAACACACTGAGTCATGATAGTGAAACTGATCCAGGTCCCCACCTGTTTTGGCCAAGGAAATTTAAAATATTTCTGGTGACAGCATTTGCATTTATGTCTCTATTGATCAAAAACAACCTTGTCCTAGTATAGGTAAATAAAAAAGCCAAGGTCAGCCAGATCCATTTCTAGTGTTAATAACCTTTAACCAAAAATGTGACCGGTGCCTTATTATCACAAACAAAACCTTCATGTTTGCTTCCATAGCTATTATGATAAAATTTTAAGCATTACAACATAGTGTCCTTTCCGTTTCTCTGCCTAATTTGTATTTGTCACACCTCCGTCAGTGCTAGGAATGGTAACTTTCTATAGTCTGAGGCCAAATGCTGTTCTCATTAGCATCTGTTAATCTGCACTGAAGTTAAAACCTGATGCTGTCCTTCTGTGCAAGAGTGAATTTAACACTGAGTTGCACTGGTTTTAACTGTTTTTGACCTGAATCAGGAGCTTGGCTCCTGATTAAGGAATATGAAGTGATAAACTGATTGAAGCTTCTAAAGCAGTCACCACCAACACAAACAACTGTATAACTTAAGAAAATGGGGAAGAAGACATGAGCCCGTTTCCTATTTTCTCTACCACAATATTTTCTATTCATCTATTTCCCCATTTTCTCTATCACAATATCTTCTATTCATCTGCCCACTATCTTCCTGCATACTGTGATATTCCTGGGCTCTCTTATATTATAAATCCACCAGATGATACCCCCATCTCCTCACTGCAACATGCATTCATTGGCAATCTCCCTGTTCATGTCTGCTAAATTTGCACTGCTTTAAAGTGTATCTGTCCTGTCTAGCAGCCACACTGAAGCATAGGCCTGGTGTCTGGGCTGTCTGTTTAAGTTTAGCCCTGTAGGTACTGCCCCAAAGGAGGAGAGAAAGAAAGGACAAGTTCCTGTTTGCAGTCTGATTTCATGGGGTTTAGGGGAGGAGGGGAAATGTAGTGAGCTGAACTGTTTCAGGGGTTTCTTCTATGTTTAACATTCTAAAAGAAATGAAAATATATTCAGCAAAACTAAAATCTGAACATCTTGTTTGAAAATACATACCTCATATGTATAGTTAGGGCAAGATACAAAGAAAAACAGCCATGTGAAAGGATTCTTTGTTGGATATGGGATCTTACGGGTTTTGGATCCTATAGATTAGAAAACAAATCACAAAATATTCACACTCCTAAATATACTGTTTCCTATAAAGACAACCCAACTCTCCCTGCTCCTGTGTCTCATCACTGACAGAGGGACAAGCAGGATGTGGGAAAACAGGGTGTCCTTTGGACCCACAAGAAGGAATAGGATAACCGTGAGGAAATGTTCTGGGCATTAGAAAGTCATCTACGTATGCTTTTGGTCACAGTCACTCCTGTAAGAAAGAGGTACCTCGAGTTTTAGATTTAAAAGTTAAAGGTCTGAGGTTGTCACAAAATGGGATTTTAGCAGTCATAGTTGATAGCTGTAAGATGTTTGGCTCATGCCCAAGGAACGCTGGTCTGCGCAGAGATCTTGTGCCCCCGTAGAAGCCAGTGAAATTACTTTCCCTTGCTCACCAAAGCATTGCTGATACTAGGACTGTTTCCTTTTGCACTACCAGTGTAACTAATATAACTGCTCCCCCCAACACAACCTAGCCCTAACCAATAAAAATTACAGTAAGTAAGAAGTGCTGTTTAACAGTCACAGTCTGGTGTTGGATTCCTTACACTGTCTGATCTCCCCTAGAATCCAATCTTTACAGTGCTGAGCAACCTGTGCTCCCACAGCAGCCAGCTGGTGGGTATCAATGCCCTCCAGGAACAGGTCTTTCATGAGGTAGAGTAACTGTAGAAGTACTGAATGGCTGCACAAAAGTGAAAAATGATAATGCAATTTTTACCATTTCTCCGGAGGTCACTGAGTGCAACATGAATGGAAAAATTTCCAGCTTCACACAGCTGCAAGAAAAAGCATGACAGAGTTAAAAATGTGCTTCCCTTCTATTTACTCTTCTTCCTTTTGTTATCTCCTGGGGTACTTTAAAAAAAAAAAAAAAGGGGGGGGGGAAGAATCTATTATAACCATAATAAATATCCTTAACCAAGATTGCTGTCTGACAGGAGAATGGAATGTCTTTGTTCAAACATGAGTCCATATTGTACTCTGTTATATATTTATATTTGCCAGCAAATGCGGACTCAGTGTCCAAAAGATCGAATTTACTACTCATATAATCCCCATGAGGTCTAAAGGCAATAAACCAAAGAGGGTAAAAGTAAACCCAGGAGATACTTGCTTTATCTTTTGGTTATTCTTACATCTTTAAAAATACACAAAAAATTGATTTGGATAGTTTTGGTTTCTCAAAAGTTACTGAAATTTCAAGGAAGATACGGGTTGGACTCCAAGTAAGTTTTCTTCTCTAGAGTATAATTGACAAGAGTCATGAAATATAATTGACCCAGCTTCCTCCACTGGTTTTAAATAATGCTTCCCCAATCAATTATGCAGAAAGTGTATTGAAATGACCCATTTATATGATTATGGACAGTCTCCAGTATCTGCCAATCATAACTGTTAAAGCAAGTGACTGGTGGTCAGAGCTCCCGAGTTTTATTCCCAGCTCTGTGCTTTCACTTACATAGTCTTTCTATAAAATGGGAATAGATTACGAACTCACAGAATTTTATACTGTGAAGCTGCTTTGAGATCCTGCAGTCACTGACAATTAAGTTTCTCAAAGCAAGTGAACGGCTGATCTTCTAAACAGGTTATGCATACACAGGAAAAATGGATATGTCTTTGTTGGCTACACTAATGTTGCTTCTGCATGTATGAAATGTTCCTAGGAACTGTGAGAATGAACAGACAGTGACTTAAGAATTTTGCTTCATAAGGAAAGCTGTGAAAAATTTCTGAAGCCCAGCAAAATGAACCTCTATCCCCGGAAATTATCAGCCATATACTTTCTTAGTTGGCCAGTTCTCCGAGTTTTATGATCTGTTGTGATTCTTAACACTCAATAACCAGTTCACAAAACAAGCTCACTGGCTTTTGAGCAGTGGTAGTTCCAGAATTCTTTTAAAGATTATGAGAGATCATCCCAGCAGATAAATATCCCAGTCTCAGAATGGATACTGAATCAAAATCTTCCCTGGTGTACAAGATCACGTTAAGAACTGACAGTTTTATCTGTTCTGCATGCAAGTGGTCAGCTTTAGTAGTACATCCCAACTGTTCAAGTTCTGAGTATCTGCTTATCCTACTCACTTCTTCACTTTCTATTTCTTATGTTGAAATAAGAAATAAACATAAGAAAATAAAGCATAAGAACATAAAGCAACATAAGAAATAAGAACAACATAACATAAGAAATAAAGCAACATGTTTTAGCATTTTATAAAAAGAGCAACAAACCTACCAGAAACATGATCACAGCAAAATTTATCTGTTTTTTCCCATAAGCTATGAAAAAAAAATAGTTTACATGTGATTAGTACTACTATACAAACACGTAAGTACTTTGATCATATTAAGGGTTGTTTTGCTACTTACAAGGAGGAGTGTAAAGAGGATGATTGATGTAATAAGCAAGCCAAGCTGCGAATCCCCAATAATACAAGCAGTTCTGAAAAACAGGGAATATTTCTTTGTTTTAGTACAATCCTCTAGGCCAGTATTCACTGCAAGGACCGCTGATAACAATTAATTGGGCTGATCCTTCAAGTTGCTGATAGTACAACAAAAAATGACCATACTAAGTGTGGTAAGGTGGGAACAGACAACAGGAAATAACAGGAAGGAAGCGGAGCTCATAGAGTAAGATTTCATCTCAAATATCTTGGAGCTCTTAACTTTTATAAACAGTTTTAGAAAGTACGATTGTAGTATTGGAAACAAACTTATCTTGTCTGGTAAGCCATTTGGCCAAATATGAAGTGCCATAAAGACTGTGTGTTAAAGAGAGACATGTTTTGCTAACCCCTGAGACTTTCTAAAACCAGATTTAGGCACTATGCTCTCTTCCCTGCTTATTACTTCGTATTGCCCAGTCTCTTGCCTTTCCTCTTCTCCTTCACCCCATCAGTTTTCTTTCTTTCCCATGCTTTATGTTTCCTACCTAAAGTCATCACACCTGACATTTTCCTCTGCCCTTTCACTGCAGTATCTTTAGTTTGTCCCTTTTACTGCTGTCCTTGGCTTTCTGTGATCCAGCTTCTGTTCACTGAACTCTGATAACATAAGCTGTCACTAATGGCTGTATTGACACATTCCTGACCAATCTGAGAGCTTGTTCACAGGCTTTATCCATGAAAAAAAGTACTTACAATGGCAATCTCTACCTTTTGTTTGGTTTTTCTGGCCCTTGTTTTTCTTCTGACACTCATTGCTGCTTCAGTATCTTGGTGACAGGTTATCTTCTCCCTCCTTATATATCTGTAGGTAGGTAGGGAGGCCCTTTCTTGGCCCATTCCTCTTTTTCCTTTATGCTGTCACCTCTAGATGCCACTCTCTTGCAGACAGACTTCAACCCTTGTTGACAGCTCATAAATTTGCCTCTCATCAGTTAAGATTTCTTCCTTCATCAAACCTGGTGCCTCAGTTTTTAATGTTTTAGGGCATGTTTGGTTATCACCTGGACTTCAGCAAGACCAAAACTGAGCTCTTTATCTTCCTTTCACCACTTCTCCTGTTCTTTTCCTTCCCCCTATCTTCCCTCCTATTGTCACTCTTGAGTAAAACACTGATCCTCTTACTCTTTTTGATGATGCTTTTTTCTTGGCCTTCCAATAGGTTCATGTACCATAGACATTTCTAGGTCTTTCTGCTTTCTCCTTCACAGCTTTCCTTTCCTGCTCATGCAGCCAAAATTCTTATCCCAGGCTGCAGTCCTTCCTGTCCTGACGGGTTTAACTTTTTATTTTGGCTTTGAATTTTGCAGTCTTTCTCCCCTATATATACCAGAACTGCATTTCTAGCAATAATCTCTTGAAAAGTGATGACCTCAGCGTCTGCAACCCACACTAGCTGACTGCAGTGTCTGATGGTGCGTTTTTCTGAAAATGCTGGCGAGGGGTAAGCCCCCCCATCTGCTGCAAACAGTTGTATCAAACATTCTGTTGCATTTCCACTTTCTTTTCAGAGTTAATTGAACCACTGAAGTGCCCAGAGGCCTCAGACAAAATGGACACCCTTTTGGGTATGCTGTAATACAAGCACATAACACGTCCTTGCTCTGAGATTATATATTAATAGATAACTGATGAGAAAGAGCAACTTATTAACCAGCAGTTACAGATCAGGTGGGACAAAAGAACAGAAAGATTAAGTGACTTCCCTGTGACAACTTCCTTTTTCCCCAGGAAAAACAGCAGAGCCAGTGAGGAACAATCTACTTAGTGTCCTATCCATAAACTACTGCTTCCTCCCTAACACTATCTTCTTCCACCATCACCTACAATTTACGAACTGCTGTACAAACTTAGGTGGAAACAGTTTCTTGTGATCTTGGAATGGCATCTTATGAAAAACCTTTCCCTAACTTTGGGGCTTGGCACAGGATGGATCATATGGCAATGAATTTCAGTAAAGTAAAATTAAATAAATCATGATGGCTCAGCTCCCAACAATACATGCTGTAATTAAACTGAACAAGTACTGTTCATCCAAAGAACATGATTTACTGCAAGAGTACTGCTCAGTTATAAGAAAAGGAGCTTTAAGACGAATAGAGTCCGCCACTGCTAAGGTCCTTAGCAGTAACACTACAGATGTCCATCTGCCACTAGAAGCCTTACTGCTCATGCACCTCCAGTGAGGTTCAGATAGGAACAGCAGGGTACATGCAGACTTCATAAACTCACTTGAAAGTGAGTTTATTCTTCCGTGAATCTTTCCTATTCCAGGTGAGTAATAAAGCTTTAACAATCTGTTATAAAAAGATTTTGTGGGTCAAGTTCAGGTATTGCAGGGATCCCATAAATAAATTATTCCAAGTTTACAAAGTTACGGTTAGGATTTTTGTCTTCTCTACTCCAATTGATGATCCCTATGATGACCAAAACTATTTTTTAATGCCCTGCCTGTGTTTATTCATGACCAGCATGTACCCTTCTGTTTGTCTCATTATATTGTCTTCTGGTTTAAATGGTATTTCTTTAGGTCTAGTGTTTTCTTTCCTTCAGATGTTTTTATAGAAAGTGACAATGTCCCTTCTTCTTACCCATGACAATGTTCACTAAGAGCAGTCCTAAAACTAATCTTTGGGGAATTCCACTGGTACCTCTGATTATTGTGCCTTTTCTGGCACAACCACAATTGTCTTTCCTTTAGTTAGTTCCTTTATCATCACACAATTTTTATAATAATCCCTATCTTATTTGCCCTAAGCCAGTTGTTTAATAAGTCCAGATAAATCAGGTATTCTGCCTTTCCATTGCCTAGAAAAATCACATATCTTAGAAAGAATTATACTATGCTAGTATATAGCACGAACTGCTTTTGGTGAACCGCTGCTGCATATTATGGCATCATTTATTCCTATTTCCATTTGGTAAACAAAGGTTGAAAATCACAAATCTCATCAGTTCCTGTCTCAGATCTCTGCTTATTAAGACTGAAGCGTCTCTTGTTAAAGGTAGCTTTCCATTGCACTTAGGAAATGAGCTCTCTGTATCTCCTATGTATGTGATCAAACACTTAAAGTAAGAAGATTTGTCTACCATCTCTATGTGAGAGAAAAAAGGGAAGAGGGTGTGATATTTTTCTCACTGGCACAATTTTGGAGTAACACCACCAAAGTCAATGAAATTATAAAAGCAAATCAAACCCAAGCACTGCTAAGCAGGTAGAAGAGGAACTGTGAGCAACTTTACAGATGAAAGCAAATACCACCAACCTGAGAAGGTGGAAAAGTAGAAGTGAGCAGAATGACTGGTACAAATGTCAATTTTAGGAACAGTTTGTATGGTCTGAAAGGAACGAGTAGTTGTCAGAGATGGCAGTGAGAAAATGAAGATTTATCACACTGTACAGATTCTTTTTCAAGGTAAAGTTGCTCATTTATCTGCTGTTTTGCATGCATTAGCTACTATTGTGTCATGAACAAGTCTTTTAAGAGATCTGCTAGCCTTTTAACAACTCCTGCCCTCTTCTGCTGCAGAAAATACAGTAAATTGCTAGGGAGGATTCTTTCTGAGGGCCACTGCTCAACTACAGACCCTCCTTCCATTTAGAAAGCATGAAGCTATCGCCAGAACTACCAGAGCTGTTGCACAGCTGTAAGGACTTAGCCACAGGTAGAGCTTCAGCTGCTGGGAGTATCACTGCCATAATGCAAATTCCAAGGGACTGTCGAAACACCAAATGTTAAATACCCAAATGCTGATACTATGCTATACGCTTTTCCAGTTGTAGATGATAATCTCCTGTCTTTCTGAGTATAAAGCGCATTTTTGAATACCACTGTGTACTCTGTTGCAAACATTTGTAAAATAACTACAGCCCATGCATAAACACGCAGTGCACTGTATTGCTTCGCAGACATCTAGGAAATAGGGGGTCTGCTTCTAAACAGCTGCCCTATGCCACTGCAGCACTGGGAACATTAGGGAGTGCTCCTGCAGGAGAAGAAAATGCAGAGCAACCAAGCTGTTTTGTGCGAGAGTAAAGGTAAATTAACAGTTGCTTAACAGCAAAGAGAGTGTTAGGGGCAAAGAAGCTGTAAAATGACTGTTACTAAAAGTTGGGGTTTGGGTTTTTTTTTTAGAAAAAAGCAACCCTCCCAACATTGTGCCTGCCTGTGCTACCTTAAAAGTTAACATTGTTACTAAAACCTTCACACCTAAGGCACTAGCTGAGTGATAAGGAAGGGTATGCTGAAGGTTTAAAATTCTAAAAGAGCAATGAGACTACTGTAACATGAATAACAGTATGGCAACATGTGAGTTATACAATAACAACATTAAATCTCTTGAAAGAACTCCAGCTTTATGGGTGAGATTTGCCGTGCATTACTACAGAAGCCACATCAAAATTTCTGTGCTGCAGAGGCAGAGCATAGGTTGGCTAGGTTGGATTCGTAAGGGGGGCTATGGGTAGATTCTGACACAATTTACCTTCACAATATTCCTCAGTGGCATAGTCCCATGGGAGAACCGATGAACAAATACTGTTTCAATCAACCTTTTGATGTAGTGGAAAGAATGGCAGATACATGCCAAGCTAGAAACAGCAAGACAAAAGCATTTAAGAGTGCTTAAAAAAACAAGTGTGGCAAGACATTTGGAATACGACTACGATGCTAACAAGAAATACTGCTCAAGCCTGCAAACGGACTTACTTAACTACTGGATGTGGGCTTGATGTAAACCTCTCATCCAGTCCATAGACAAAAGGCATGCGGAAATAAAACAGAAAATAGATGAACAATGGACCTGTATATTCTATCAAAAATACCTGCAAAAAGAGAGAAAATAATTAGACAGCTGAATTAGATTATGATTTTGCTTTGGGTTTTTTGTGATAACTAACGCAGTGGGATAAACACCTCCACTGACCCAGGATGGCATTTAAAGATCAGGGAGGGAATAGCAGGTTTGGGCTTGGGCTGTGAAACTGGTAGACGTGCACGTAAATGTTTTGCAATGCATTTGCCTCGGTTGCATACAAACAGCCATCGCCAGTGCAGCTGACACAGTATGGGTATGAAAAGGTAAGAATGGCAGCCCAGAGATCATGATAAATATGCATGCATGTTACATTTACCCAGCTCTCACCCTCCTCTTGCCCTCAAAAACTGTTGCTTTATTTTGCATTAAGATGCAATTTGGTGAAGAATTTATCTTGAAAAAGAGGAGCTTTGTTTCTAACAAATTAATTTTATTTAAACTGGAAAAACAGCTTGTAAGTGTTCACAGGTGACCCCATCTGTATGAACAGTTAGCACAGCAGATGTACCGGGAAACAAGTCATTCTGTGTTCAAACAACCTTTAATTTGAACACACACACAGAAAAAAAAACCAAACAAAAAACAAAAAACAAGGAGAGGAAACTAAAGAAACTATTATCTAACTTCATTTTGTTTCAGATAGGTGTGCATTTCTTAGGACAATGCTTTAAATTGCGGTTAACTTTGGACCAAACATTAACAATTGAATTTTCCACACTTCTGTAAGTGAGGAAGGTAGGCCCATACCTCATTTATGGAGAAAGAAGGGAAATTGATTGTACTTCTGTCAAAAAAAACACAAAAAACAACCAAACCAACAACCAACCACTGTTTTCTAATGTGTTTAGAGTTATTTTGATACTCAGAAAAGTTGTGTTACCGACTTCTGTAACAACCAGCATTTTCTCTGGTGAAGATCAGATTTGTAGATGAGCAGTTTGTCTTTTTTATTTGATAAAACTGAAGTATTTATTGACTTACATTTGAATTAAATAGCTTGAAGGGCAGGGAGAGCAGAATGTAAAGGAAAGATTATGGAATGGCAGAATTCTGGTGTTACTTTGCACTGTAGTATTTTAGTATATATTAACGCATGTGTGTCTTGAAGTCTACATTGCCACTAGAATTTTTTGCCTGTGTTACTCTTTTTTGGATTGTGTAATAGCTGCTTGATTTATCAGCATTGCATCCAAAGTAATGATGTGAAAATTCAGTCTTGCAGAACATTTGACTTTTTTTATTTTTCCTCCTATGAATGTTGTCTTTGCTATTTGTCATTAACACAAGATTTTATTAATGTCTCATAGCTAAGAAATGGTAAATGTGCCTTTAAATTATAGGGTACCTTTCCCTTTGTGCTGTGCTGTTTCATTAGAGCTAGTGTAATATGCGCATCATGGACCTTCAGAAGAACTGGAAGGGTCATTGGTCACCTCACTGCATAAACAGCAGTGCTGTGTTGCATGCTAGTGAGTTGTGATAGAATTTGCATTTGAGCTAAGACAGTAAATATGCAAGGTCTTTGTGGATGGCTACTGATACTGCAGCGATCATCAGCAGTCATTAGCCTGCCACTAGCATCCTGGGACGCAGCCACATGCAGACAGCTAACTGATCTTACTTTCATGCATTTTCCTGCTGAAGTCACTTCAGTTACTGACATGTGAAATTACTCACATGCCTCTTTGCAGGACAAACTCATAGGAGTGTAATCCTGATCTTTGTCAGGAGAGTTACACAGGCCCGTGAAGCAGATCCCCAAAGGCATTTAGACACCTAGTTCCTAGTGATTTTGTAGTAGACGTCTAAATCCATTTGAGAACCTGCACCTTAGTTCAGTAGAGCCAACCTACCCTGCAGCAAGTTTTCCAATGCCGCTCTCCCAGGGAACTAGGCATTCAGAATACCCTGTTACTGCTTTCCCTGACTAAATGAACTGAAGCAATGAGGATTCATTGCCTGCATCCACTATCAGAGCAGGCATCATGCAGAAATACTGGAGAGAGACAAAAAGTGATGTAAGGATTAATTATGGAAAAATAGCCATTAAAGTGGCTCAGACTTGAAGCATAGCTCACCGTAGTCCATCCTATCTGTGGCCCTAAATCTTTAAAGTATAAGGTAGCAGTTGTGCCAACGGGGAGGTGCTGCAGGATTTCCTCGTCCCTCAGAGACTTTCCTTCTGAGAAGGAAAGAAGTAATTACATCTCAGTAAAATTCAAGTCAACTTTGGTAGCATACTAGCTTTATATTGTGCTTTAACCAATCTGTGAGATTCTTTGACGTGACGTGGATTTATTTGAATCTCAATAAACAAAGAATGTTTATACTAATTTTGATTTATCCCTGTAATCACATATAAGCTTGGATCCTCTATTCCCACCGAGACAGCTAGGAGAATTCTCAATCCTATGTGCCTGCCTAGTCTAGTAGACTTGCTTCATCACTGCTACAGCAGAATTTGCTGGTAGGTCACTGCCCTTTAACATAGTTCACTGACCTCCTAGTCAGCTGCACCTCCATCTCTCTCCGCTTTCTTCCTCTTTTCTCATTTTTCATCATCAGACAAACAGAAGCTAGGATAAGCTGAGATTGGAAGGCTCTCTTACAAAGGTTTTAATTGCCTTCTTTTTTCCCAACCAACCAGCTAGGAGGTGATTCCACAGGACTTGAGCTAGTACTCAAGCTTTTAATGCCTAGATTTGGGGGAATCTCCAGGACAGCGTTTTCTCATGGTGAGTCTCACAACGTAAGTCCATGGAGGAATCTGACAAGGTAGATCTTTGAAGAAGGAAATAAGATACTCGTACACCTGTTTTCCATGGACAGATTCTATACAATGAACTAATCTTCACCAGCATACTTTTAAGGGACTGTTTAAATAAAATTATGCTTAATGGAGGCAAAAAAAGAAAGCGCTACATTTTATACTGAATGCTAAGATGAATTAACACAGTTTGGCAATTAGACTTTCTTTTGTGCACCCAGGCCATGTACTAAGGGGCTTCTAGTAGCAATACCTACAACTGCATTAATAAAGACAGCCAGCTGACATCAGCTTTGTCAGCAAATCCTACATCCATGGCAATGTGTTTTGCATTAGCTTACCTCAGAAGAACTGTAATACCTGCCTGAGAGCAGAGGATTATGTGAATTGATAGCTCTAACTCATAGCCCTTTTTAGTACTCCCAGCTGAGCATCACTGTGGAGATCATTTCACTGCAGCTAAGGGAAACTAGTATCTAGATTCTGTGCTGCCTGTCTTGAAACCAAAAGTGCTCAGTAGTTAGAAAGCGCTTTGGAACAACGTAGAGACTCCCAAGTTAATTACCAAGCACCAGGCACGTGGGTGGAACTCTGTTCAATACTTTCAAAGAATTAAATTTGTTCTGGATTCTCTTCAGCCTTCATAGAGCTAATTACTATAGCTGGAAACTCATTCTTAAGAACTAATGCCCATGCAAAGTACATCTTTTATGCCAGGCCCCTGCTCAGAGCTTTGTTACTCTAGTCCTCGCCAGTACTTACTTGGATCAAGTTTTATCGACTGCCTTGCTGGGTACCACCGAGGATCTGCAAAACCATACAGAATTGTGTGATACACGACGTTTGTTTTAGATCATCCACTATTCTAATGAATACAACACAACAAGGTAAGATTTAGTTAAAGATTTTCAGGAATATTTATTCAACGTGAATATCTGTGAGAAATTATGCAGCAGAAAAAATACAAAGGTGTATCAGGATAGCATAAAAAAATGCTACTGAAACCTCACTGTGATTGCATTCATGTGCAAGTTACTTAGCATTATGTGTGTACATCACATGTTTCAAATTATGTAATTTTCTCCTGTTTATATAGTGGATATTCTGATGTAATGTGAATTGCTGCAAATGTTATACTCACATAATTTATGGAACATCAATCTGATCTCCCTAATTGTGGCATTTGGTTCCACCTAGGCAACAAAAAATATTGCATATGTAAGATGCGTATTTTGAATGACAACTACTAGGTGTAAGGCCATTCAAGTAGAAATGTGACTTAATGTAATGGTATAACTTTCTCACAGATGACTAGGATTAGTATGGGTGATTCGAAGTGTTTCTTACAGGAAAACAGGAGGACAATTTGTGACACCTGTTTCAGAGGCAGCTTCTCTAGCAGTGATCAAGAGTTACTACAACAGCATTGACAGTTTGATGGCTTATGAGTGAGTAAGACACAACTAGAACCATCTTAGTGAAGCAGCTGAAGTTGTGCCCTTTGCCCAAAAGCTCATTCTGGAAAAGGGCTGAAGTACTCTGTAGTCGGTATGAAGCATGCATAATCATTGCCTCTTCAGTGGCCAAATAAAGGCTATCAGGAGATGAAATACCCTTCATAAACACTAAATTTACTTAAGAAAAGTTAGTAATTTTTAAATAGTCACCTAGCATTTTAAATTGATTTTTGTTTTACCTTATCTAGGAAGCATAGCTGTTTCTTTGTCTTCCAATCAAGGATTTCCACCTGATAGGACACAAAATGATAATTACTAATTATTGGCTAAATAATATCTAAACTCTTAGTTGATTCCCAAATTCATAATCATTACTCAGAGCAAGATACCATTTTTCTCTGATCTGTGGACTGTGTTAAAAACACTTCTGATGTGCTCAAGAGACAGTTTTAATCATAGCCAGGTTCTCAAAGCACTCAACTTACAAAAAAATAATATTCTTGCCAAATAAATTGTCTTCCTGGATATATACAGAAGCAGAAGTAGCTAACTTACTAATCAAAACACATTGATCTGGGGTATTTTCTTATGCTAGAACAAGAGGAACAAATAAGGGATAGAGTAGTTTCACAGGAATCACTAAGGAACAGAACTTTTATGCTTTGTAAAACTAGAAAAACAGTTTGAGAAAAAAATTAAATATGCACATATATGCATGTAAGCAAGTATTCTGAGTACATACAACTTGAAGATTAACGTGCATTGCTCCCAGAATATTTTTTTAATTGTCTATTTTAATTGTAAAGAGAGGTGGAAAAGATCAGTGGACATAATGAACACATGCAGCTAAAGATCTGAACAAATCCTTAAGAGGTTGTTATAGGAATATTCAGTGCTACTTTGCGTCTCAGATCACCTGCATTAGTAACTACATATTAGCATTTTAGATTCCAAGCAGTGGTTTAGCTACAGCTCTGAAAAGGAAAGAGCAGTGATCAAATGGCACTTTGGCAAAAGGTTACAATTTTAATCAACAGCCAAGCAGAAAAGTCCCCAGACGTTTCAAAGCCCAGTTGCAGCACGCTAGCAAGACCTAAAATACAGTGATGGTGTTTTAATTTCATTTGTTCTTATCAAACACTGTAATGGAACTTTGTGGTATAGCTAAGAGTGAAAGTCCAAAGCTTATCTGTCACACTAAATGACTGGGACTATTATTAATTAGTATCAAAAGCGTTTGTTGATTTATTTTTTTTAAATAAACATCTAGCATTAATTATGTTTGGTATTAACTGGCCAAGAGGATAGATTAACATTAGACTTTGAATATGATTCCTTACTAAAAATAGGTGTCACAGTCTAGTATCTTTCTAACAGGGTTGCTTTGAAGAGATGACTTGGTTAGAGTATCTTATTTCCTTGTTTTACTTGTCCCAAATTGTTCTTTCTCTATTGGTGCAGCAATGGAGCACTTCAGCTCCAGCCAGAAGTATCAAATCTGATCTCCACAAGGGATACTAATGTTCTACCTGTGCGTTGTAAGCTTAAGGGACATAAGCACTTTTCCTTCTTTGTTATACATAACGAATGTGTGACAGATTATTTGCATATTATATGTTTCCCTTCATTTTTTCATATTTAAAATAACACAAATTTCAAGTTTTAATGTCTCTGTTTGTGGGACATCTCCATGGGAAAGCAAATGAAGTGGATTCCCGTCCCAGAGGGCTATTCTTGAAATACAGCGTTCTGACTCTTGCAGTCCATGAACAAGTACTGTGAGGGCTGTAAACCATTTTTTGTCCCTTCTGATGCCAAGTTGCTACAACGATTATTGAAGACTTTGGTGTATCTCAAAGCTTTTGTGTCAGTGAATACCATTGGGCTGCCCTAGAGACTGCAAGAGCACCCACAGTTTTAGCAGTCTCCTTCCCATTCCGTACCCACTCCCAGTATACACATTTTGGATCAGAATCCCCCAGGGGCAGTTTTAGTCTATGGCCTTCAGTGGCTGTATTAAAGGAAACTTCTCCAGGCCAGAGTGGTTTGGGTATCTGCTACCTACACTCTTTTAATTGAGTTATTCTCATTATGCACGAGGCCAGACTTGTAGAGCATTTTCTTTTGCTCTGTGGATTTCTTATGAATGGCTGTACAAAAATTCAGCTATTTCTGTGAACCTTTGGAAACAGTGTGAAAGACAAACAAATAAATCATCCAAGATCTTCTACACTGTTATTTGGTTCTATTCCAGTATGTCTCTTTGAAATGCCAAACTGACATACCTGCCTGTACTGGCCCATTTCTTCAAATACCTAAAGGGAGCCTATAAAGATGATGGATTCAGACTCTTCTTGAAGGTGCACAGTGATAATGGTGAGAGGCAATGGACATCAGTGGCAATATGGGAGAATCCAATCAGATACAAGGAAACTCTTTTCACCATGAGCTTGGCCAAACATTGGAAGAAGTTGCATAGACGTGGAATCTCCATCCTTGAAGGTATTTAAAAATGGACTGGACAAGACCCAATGCCATTTGATCTGGTTGTATCTGCTTCAAGGAGAAATTGGACTACATGACTTCCAGAAATCCCTTGCAACCTAAATTATTCAATGTTTCTACTTTTTTTGGGACACCCATTCCTGAACTTACATTTCAGTTACTTTCAGTTACTTTCAAGATCTAAGCAAATATCAAACATTCATTCCCTTTTCAGAAAGACGGACGCAGGAACACAGCTTTAGATTCCACTCCAGTCCATAGAAAGTTGTGCGCCAACAGAGTGAAAACAAGGTGACTCTTTCCTCTAATTATCACGCCTCTTAGCTGTATCAGAACCTCCCCCGGTGTTTAGATGTTCCCTGCATAAGGGACAGAAAATCCCGATCCAAGGCAAGAAACGTTATCTTTTCTGAACATAATGGCCAATCACATAAGCCCACGTAGCACTGAACATGGTGTTTCCAGTCTTCAGGCGCAGCACCAAGTCAGTTAATGTATTGGTTGGCAACAGTTGATAGATACCCAGCAATCTGTTCTTGGAACACTTACTGATGGGTATCATTCCTTTCAAACATAAATGGTTTGGCTCAGAGAACTTCAATTTCTATGTGTTTTCAAAGCATTTAGCACAATAGGACACTGACTGTTGGCCTGCGGTAGTGCAATATGACTTACAGTCCACTTATTTGGTGAATTTTTAAAGGCATTTTAACTTATGGCTTGTCTAAAACTTTGAGTAGAATTTAATCAATAGGCAGATTTGTGGAAGATAGCTATGTTAAAACTCTTTTATAAGTGACTACAAATATGTATCTTCAATGTTTAGATGACAAACTTTTTCTACTGCATAAGGATTAAAGATTAATAGTGTGTTTAAAAACAGAAAAATTCTTGATTATTATTGTTTAGAACAGGTCGAGGGCAAAGAATAATAAATATGAGGTATAAGCAGAGAAAAGTACGTTCAACTGTTAAACTTTTATTCAGAAAATAAAAGGGGAAAATAAAAGGGGGAAAAGTATATTCATAGGGGAAAAACAGTTGAGCAAACAGTGTTTAAAAAAGATTTTTAAGATGCAGTGTCCCTGCAATAGGATTACAAAAATATAGTCGATCAAATTCACGCAGTTTAAAGCCATATCAAATGCTTAAGGATCAAGAGATCTTCAAAAATTATGTGATAACTATTATGGAAATATTGACACACTTATCAAGTCTGTGCATCCTGGAATTTTTATTTGCAGTCATTTGTACTCAGCAGATTCAGTAAACTGTAACTGAGTGAGAATTTGTGAGCACTGACATAAGCATATATTGTATTGATTTCTTTTGAAATTACTCAGTAAAAAAAAATTGCTTATTTTACAGTCTAGGAACCAACCAGCCCAAGAAAGAGTAATGCAGAATGAATTCTCCCTGAACTATTAGAGTGCTTACATAAGCCAGGTTCCTTGAATTTACACTAAAAAAAAATGCAGTTGCCACAGTCCTAATTAAATCTTTCTAAACATTTTATTTTTCCTATGGAATTAGCCATTTTCTCTGTCTCCTTGGTCTTTTCTGGTATAGTGTGTTGTTCTTGAAGGAAGTAAGTATGCCTTAGTGTGATCTCACACTAGGGCATATCAAGAATAACTTTCTTGAAGTCAATGGAATTAAGCCAAAGGGAAATTGCTTAAGTGTACTTACACTGAAAACTATGTTTGTGCTGCTGCTGCTACAAATGACTTTCAGTCTGAAATTTCCCTTGCACAGGAACGTGCAAACTGTTGCAGAGGTTGAGTCTAAGGATCCATCTAGAACAGTATCTTTCCTTCTGATGCAGCCAGCAGCAGGTGAGTCAGAAAAAGTAATAAAACAGGGCAAGAATATAGTGACTGGGGGTAAGAGAGGAGACAGACACAGAGACTGCTATTTTCCTGCACTAGAATGTTGCCTTTGTATTTAATAGCTTTTCATGGATTTTTCCTCGATTAGTTTATGCACTTGCCTTTTAAACCTGTGTAAACATTTTGCATGCGGTGTCCTGAGGTGGGAAGTTCCATAGCTTAGCCACATGCTGTCGATTTCCCAAAGCAGAACCAAGGCAAATGTTTAACCACAAAGCGAAATTTCATCATCTTACCTGTGGAGCACCGTACCTTATTCTGTAAGTAGTCCAACTAAGTAAAGCCTTACCTCTCTGAAGCAATTGGCTCACATTTCATGAAACTAGAATCTTACTACATTATTTCTCTGTGTATAAAGACAGGAGATACAGTGACACCCATACTCAAAAGTTTCTATACAATTAAATTTCACTTTTGTAGAATTTAGATGTCTAACATTTACAGGTTCACAAGACACACATTAGGTACGTACTTCTCAGCTTTCCAAGTTCTGCTTCTATGCAAGCCAATGAGCACCACTGTCTGAACTGTGGTGAGACTCATGGTACGTTTTTATTTCTTCCACCTGTTTCAGATTTGTTTAGTTAGGCATGCTTGCATCTAAATCCTCAAGGACCTTGATCCAGTAAGCATCTCTATCCCAAAGTCAGCACAATGCACAGCATTTAGATTATAGAATCATAGGATAGTTTTGGTGGGAAGGGACCTTTAAAGGTCATCTAGTCCAACCCCCCTCCAATGAGCAGGGACATCTTCAACTAGATCAGGTTGCTCAAAGCCCTGTCCAACCTGACCTTGAACATTTCCAGGGATGGGGCATCTACCACCTCTCTGGACATTATTTCTGAATGAACTAAATTGTCAATAAAGGAGATGATCATGCTTTCATGCTTTCCATGTAACAGTTAGGCACGCTGGCAGGGAGTGCGAAAATTGCTTTAGACTGTCTTCTGCTATTCCCCACTCCTCCCATAGAAGGCTTGGGCCACCAAGCAAGGACTAAAGGATTCAAGAGAGACCAAAAACTACAGGCAGGAGAGGACAGAAATGTATTCCAGTGAAAAGAGCAGTCTCCTACTAAAGAGAAAGCCTGAATTCCTGTCTCTCTGGGCTGCTTCAAGCACTACTCCCTTCCATTGTCATTCTGTTCAGCATCTCCCTACAGTGGATGCCTTTTGGGATACCACACAGCGAAGGGGTAGAGTTGAAGTAAACTTGGATACCTTAACTAAATTGTCATATCCAATTTTGGAGATGGGTGCCTAACCTGAAGGCATGGCAAACCCCAAGTCACTTTGTGGACCTGGACCTGAGGATGGTAACAGGTGTAAGAGCTACAAATGGTCATCGTTCAGAAAGACAAATCCATTTATATAATTGGCAGAGGATAAAATGAGTCTGTGCAAGAATGGTCAGGAAGGAAAAGGAAGGTGTATTCTCGTGGAGTGGGAGACTGGTTTATTTTTCACAAAATGGAAGAGCTGTTTGAGATCTCTGCTTTCACAGTGAATTCTGGGTGTCGAAAGCTTATGAAAGCTTTCCAGCTTTTACTAGCATGACATCTTGCAGGAGGATACACAAGATGGGAAAGGAACCTGCATCAGTTAGTACTGACTCAGTGGGTATTCACTTACACTGGCTAACGCAGAGCTGCACATTGCCAGTTTCCCTGGCATACTGAAGAGTCACATCATTCACTGAGTATCACTGTCACTATGAAGCAGACTGGAGTGCCTCCATCTGAGAACCTAAGCCAGCTTTGACTCAACACTAAGTAGACATCCAGGTTTTTCAACACCACTGCATAGCCTTTTTCATGCACAACAGAGGATATTCATTGCCTCCAGGCTTTAGTTTATGGCAACTGTTCTCTACAATGACAATATTCAGGTAGAAGTGGTTTATGAATTCTTTGTGAAATCACCACCATTTCTTTGCATCAGCACTGTGATTTGCAATGTTGAAGTACAGTATCTGTAGTTCCATTACTACTTTTCATGGATCATTTGGTATATGGGTGTCAAAATGTACATCCGGTGTATACGTTTGACATGGAATTGAAAAGACTGAAGAGAGAAAGATTTTTTTCTTTTTTTTTTTACCTAGAGGTATAAAGGATGGGTCTGCTGTCTTTTGACATGGCAGGAAGCCCTAGCAAATTTGGAGTCCTTATACTGACAGGTGCACTCACAAGATTTGTATTTTTTTAAAATACACTTCAAAGAAGTCTATTATTTTTTCTAAAATCTTCTCTTTCTGTGATAATGATCTTATGTGTTACTTGTGAAAACAGAGCAGATGTCTTCAAATAGCAGGGCAATTTTCAGCAGTGTCCCTTTAAATGACCGTTCAAATATCTCATATGTGGCCTTGTCTTGCTCAGGCGGCTCTTGGAGAATACAGAATCTTAAAATCCTCTGCAGTCCTGCTTTTGGCACTTGCTCTCAGTACCCTTACTTGATGAGGCTTTAGACAGCATAGCTCTGAGTGGGAGAAACCTTTGTAACAGGAGCTGTGACATCCCAGCAATGCTAGCTAGGCACCAGTCACCCCCCTCCTTGCATTCAGTGGGTTTTCATCACAGTCAGAAGGGGGAGAAGCTTTAAATGCCAGCAAGGGGGGCCAGTACATTATTGCTTTTAGACTGTACTGCATATGTCAGTTCAATCTATCCTCAGGGAGTGAAGACTCCAAAACCTTTTTGGTTATCACTGCTCACAGAAGGCACTTCCTACCCAAACCAGTTAAAGAAGCAAAAGTAGAACTGTGGCTCTTATAACAGTAATTTTCTACAGTATAAGTGTATTAGTTCAAGTATCTTCCCTCTAGGAGGTCAGAGCGCCATACTATTTGCTTTATATGAAACGCTTTTGAAGACCTAAACACGTCAAGTATAAAGAAAGGATAGAATTAATTAGTCTAACTTCAGAGCTCTTTACTACAAACATTTACATCTGAGCATGTCACATCGACATCCTTTGTATGGAAAGGAGAAAGGCAGGCACTTTTAGGATAAACTGTATCATAAGCTCTGAAACATACCTCAAATAGGTCAGAATAGTTGTTCTCTAATCAGTTTGGAGAAATGAGCACTCCCAGAGAATATTAGTTATCTAGATACAAGTCTCTCTCATAAATCTCTAAATTTTTGGAGGTGAATATCCTCAAATTATCAGGTGCAGTACTTTCCGGTATGCACATATTTCTTTAAACCGTAGTTGCTCTCGCTAAGCTTCTCCTGAGCTATTAATGATAAAAAAGCTGATGTGAAATTAAAAACATACCAATACCTGAAGTAAACAAGACCTATTCTAGCATTATTACAGAATAAGAAATGTAGAGGCAGACATGGAGATACAGGTCTAGGAGTACAGGGAGCTGACTGCGTATCGGTACTAATACAGACATCTCATACGTAGAGGGAAATCACTCAGCCACTCCGGGGTTTTTGCTGTCCATCCATTAGGTCTAGCATACTTTGGCTTAATTAGGTGGTTATTGATAATTCTTGGTACTAAGTTTGAACACAGGCAATTCAAAATAAGGAGTTAAAGGTACTTCCAAAGCTGAATCTGCCTTTCACTGGCTTCTTAATAGTCACTTTAATACAATGTTGTCTATTTTTTAAGTGTTTCTGTCTTTAGCTGCCTGAGAAAGACTCTCATAAAGAAAAGGAAGGGAATTAACAGCCAGTGTCTCAGCACTCACAGTCAGTCTGATGTTCTTGCCCATCTTTTTGTAGGTCCGTTCACCAAAGAGTAATTTTATTCATGCATAAGGGAGAATACCTTCCTACATACTCAGGAGCCTATGAAATTGATTGTGTACTAAGCATGATCAAATGCACAAACTCAACAACACAGGAAGAAATATTCCGCACCAATAAACCTCTGCTAAGCTTGTAACAGTCATATGACAGTGAGAGTTTGGTGATTGTAAAGTGCTTCGTGATTCTTGTAAGGAAGCACCATAGAAGAGCAATAAAAGGTAAATGGTTTAGAGATGTACAGGGAAAAGTACAGAACTATACAGTACCTCAAACAGGGAATGCTAACATTTGCAACACCAACAGAGATTTCCCCCACCCCCAGGAAGCATTGGGAGAGGTTGGATACTTACCGTCTCTCTTTTGATAGCTCAGTTTTGAATGCGTGGTAGGGAAATGCAATTTAGAATTCAAATTCAATGAATTTGTAACAGAAAGCAAAACAGTGAGGAGAACAGCGCAGAAAGTGAGATGTAACAGCATCGCTCAGTGCTACCCTAAGCTGTCCACGTCCTACACCCTGAGTCAGCTCAGACACACTGGATGAGCTAGGCAAATCTGTTTCCAGCCATTATCTGCTGTACAGAGAAAAGGACTAAGACATACAAGGCAGACATGTAAATTCATGAGGCATTCTGAGTTTGGATTAGTGTTGCTTAGACACAGGATCTTGATTTAAGACTCAAAAGACCTGTATCTGCTGCTATTGCTGCCTAGCAAGATGGAGCAGGTCATTCCACTTTCATGTGCTTCCCCATCTGCAATATCAGGTAACAATGATGTCCGTGCTTTTGAGGTCTTCTAGTAACACGTGCTATTCAGAAGTTCAGTACAGCTAAGGCAGAAGAGCAAACCTGCAGACAGACGATGACTGAAGACATTCAGGAGGGTAATACACATGTGCCTGCTCCTGCATTTGGATCTCACAAGAGTTTGGGACACTGGTAGAAACGCAGGAGGCAGTGAAAAGCTTGGTTGTTTTTCCTAAAAAAACAGGGAAGTCAACACTGCAGAGGAAAAGAGTGCAGGTGCCTACCTCACATCCACAAGAGCGAGAGGCAGCTTATTTTGCTGAATTGTTTGTGATGTCCAGAACACTTTTATAGCTTTAAAAAGCAAAATCTCAACTTTTAGGTTATGGTAAGTAACTAGAGGAGCAGCTGCTTTTCAGATTGTTTTGGACTCTGTTAATGTTATAACAATTGGTTTGTATTTTGCAAGGAGGGAGGAATTGCGTTCATTTTTAGGCAAGTCACGCTGGAGAAACTGAAGCGCAAGCCTGCAGAAACACATTCGGGATTGCTGATATTTAGCTCGTACCGACCTGTTTTTGTAATACAAGCCACTCAAGAATTTTTGTATTAGCCAGCCTAACTAATTCCAGCAAAGAGTCAGTGTAGCTGTTTATATAAATTGATGAGATACACTACCCTTCACACTCCCCAGGTGCATGTTACTCTACACTTTCTTTCTGTACACACAAGGAGCTGACTGTACTGAACTCTGTCCGGCTATTTTTCATTTCCCACGCAAGACTGGAACACCCTGTGCTAGGAGGGGGCCGGTGGGGCCCCCCCGGGGCGGGGGCCGCGGGCACCGCTCGCCCTCGTTCCTCCCCGCCGGACGGTGCGCGCTGCGCCGCCCGGGGCAGCCGGGCCGGGGGACGTTCTCTCGGCTGGACACCAACCCCCTCGCCGGCTCCGTGCCGCCGAGCCGAGCCGCCCCCGGGGCACACCTGCACCGGGCCGGAAGGCTCAGCGGGACGGCTCTCGGAGAGGTGCACAGCGGCTGGCGACACGGTCTTCCAAGAAGTTGGGGACAGAAGGTGCCGAGAACATTCCTCGCTCTCGCTCTTTCCTTACGGTTGGGATGCGCTGCCAGACCCACCCCGGCAGGCTGACCACGGCACTGCCCTCGGGAGAATCCGCGGAAAGCCCAGAGCCATTGATCCGGCGCCTCCGCGGACCGCCGAGAGCCCGCCTGGAGCCCGGGGACACCCCCTCCCCCCTCTATCCGGGGCCCCGTCCGAGGACCACCGGCGACGCGGGGAAGAGGAGCGGCGAGGGGAACGTGCCCGGGGAAGGCACGGACGGGGAGAGCGGGGGCGGCTTTTGCCCCCTCTCCCCGAGGAAACTCCGGCGAGCGGCGTGTCCCCCCGGCTCCCTCCGCCCGGCTCCAGGGGCGGTCACTTGCCTTGGCAGACCCGGGAGCGGATGGCTCCGGCTCTCCGGCGCTTCAATGCAGATGGAGGAGGAAGAAAGAGGAGTCCGTCGGAACCCCGGGCAGCCCTATCCGCCGGCGGCAGGATGCTGCGGGGCCCGGCCCGG
>VFFE01007170.1:1961535-2042548 GCA_008921705.1 Burhinus oedicnemus | reverse complement strand
GCACCCCCCACCCCCCCCCCCACCCCCCAATTTACTTAAAAACATTTTTCAGGAACTTACTGTCACTTCTTGAAGGGTTGTTCCTAAGTCTCGTGTACTTACTGCAGGAAATACTGGAGGTTCTGGAATGTACTGTAGCTCAAGCTGTAGAAAAAATAAACCCTGAAGAAAGGGATGAGTTGAAAGTTTCAGGTAAGAATGTAGGCAAAAATCCAGTGGTGTAAAAAGGTTTCATATGTAGTCCTTAATAGGATGTTCATATATGTATATTTTTGTGTGTTTTGTGATTGCAAAGTCAAATAACATCGGAGCACTCTGTCATACTTTGGGTAATCTAGAAGTTGGTTAAGAAAGACTTGAATTCATATTTCATGTTTTAAAGCAGCTCGGCATTTTTCTAGTTTAACTTATATCCCCTGGAGACATTTTGAATGTATTTTGTGAATCTTTGACTTTTCTGAAGCAAAATATTACAGATAATACTGCAATTAAGAAATAGCATTGGAAGCACATTTATTGGCATAACTTTTCCCGGTTGAATATGATGAACTTGAAGGAGGCAGTCCAAACTAACACTAGGACATTTTCAGTCTCGGTAAGCTGTGAAGAGGTCTGTTTGTACTATTACATTTGGGGTTTTCATACAGGTTGTTACGGTTATTGCTGGGTGTCTTGATGCTTAAATCCTAACTTTACAGCTTATTAGATCATCTAACTGGATGATTTTTTGTTCTGAGACTGCACAACGACTTTGAAATTTAAGAGAACAGTGTCTTTATTGGGCAGTCACCTTTCAGAAGGTTGGGGTTTTTTTCCAATTCTTGAAGTAATTGTTGTATATTCTGAGAACCCTCTACCCAAGAACTCATAAGTACTGTATATAGCAAAAGTAAATAGCTGCATACTTAGTAATAGTTGGCTTGTTTAGTTATTGATTCCAGTTTCTTTGAAAATAGCAAAACTTTTCATCGTTGGATCAAACTCTTCATCAATCAGAGATGCAGTTGACCTGGGTAAGTGTGAAACTTGAACTTTCTTTTTTACTTTAGTATTTAGAAGTAAAATTAGAACCTTTTCCATCTAGGAGGTGTATTTAGTGACTGTCACAAGTATATCCTGTTGTCCTATTAAGAGAGACTTAGTTAATCCAGTCTATTTACACATTAGTTTAGTCAGTAAACTAATTAAATGTGGATTGCTGTAACCTTGGGTCCACAAACTCAAATCTGATTCCTTGTTCCAAGCAGGAGCAAGTTTTTTATTCTTTCACACAAAACTTGTTAAAAAGTGAATAGCACATGATGTTTTGGTAACAGCGATACAATAGTTCTTACCAGTTGTTGTTGCCAGTTGTTATTAGCTTGATGAACTTCACTACTAACTGTGCAGTATTTCAGAGGTTATTTAGGAAATAAAACAATGCTGCAAGCAGCTGATGAAATAGTTAAGTTTTATTGAAAATACAGTACAGTGGCTGTACTGATACATAAAGTTTTGTTAGCCTAACAGCAGTAATTGTGAGTAGTACTGAACTTTATCACTTTGGAAGATTGTTGGGCGTAAGGGGTTACCAAAGAACAAAGGGTCAAATATCATCCTTTTCTTTTGATACCCAGTTAATAGCCTCTTTATTGTAAGTTGTACTGCCATTTGTTAAAAATACATTGATAGAATCCTCCTCCAGAAGAGAATAATTTATTTAGCCTTTTTTTTAGTTTTACTCTTTGCTGTGCAGAAGAGGCCTCATGACTTGCATCTTTCCTAAAGCTCAGCGATACTCCAAGACTTGCCACTTCTTTCTGGCAATTTAAATCTCCATAATCAGTGTGCTTTTAGTCTAACTCTTCTATATATCAAATCATAGAATGGTTTATGTTGGAAGGGACCTTAAAGATCATGTAGTTCCAACCCCCCTGCTATGGGCAGGGACACCTTCCACTAGACCAGTTTGCTCAAAACCCCATCTAACCTGGCCTTGAACACTTCCAGGGATGGGTTCTCCTAGTTCATGCCCTGTACATGAGTTATAGTTCAGAGTGAGAGTTACAGATTTTGTAAGAAATTGAGAGTGAAGGAATCAAGAATTGTGTGTCACCACTGTCTTCAGAGAAAAATACAGTTTTAACACTGATAAGGAGAAAAAAGCTTGATGCTTTGGTGGTGGGGGTTTTTTTTGTTGGTTTCTTGTTTGTTTGGGTTTTTTTCCCCAAGACCTACAACTGAAACTTGGCCTTCAGCTGCATGTTTGATTCTTTGCTAAAAACATTGTGTTGCTATCCTTGACTGCTGATACACTCAGAGTTTCAAACAGTGAATAGGAACATAGTAGAGTGAAGCAGAGGTGTGTTTTTTGCTGAATTTGAACAGTCATGCTGTTTACGTTCATATCTCACAAAAGGTTTTGCAGTGTCTCTGTTCTTTTTCCTCAGCATGTTCTGCCCTCGGAGTTGCTCAGTTAGACTCAGTCATTATTGCCCCACCTCCCATTGAAGATGGAACTAGCCTTTCCTTGGAGTATTTGCAACCTTATTGGCAAGAACTGGAAAATCTAGTTCAAAACAAAAAGATTGTTGCCATAGGTACCTCTGACCTAGATAAAACACTGTTAGAGCAGCTGTATCTGTGGGCACAGGTGAGAACAAACTTCCTACTTCTAGCATTTCCAGGATGGAGAAACTGTTGTTTTGTTGGCTGCTACATTGTTCTAAACTTCTGTTATAAATGCGTTTATATACAAAATATTAATTAGCCCTGTTATTTTCAGCATCTTATGGATGGTCACAATATTGTTCAAGCTGGGGGAGGCTCAAAGTGTGACTATGACTTGTTCAGTGTTCTTATGTACAGACCACCAAAGGCTGGAAACCACAGTTCCGCAGTTCAGTAGCGGGTTCTTTGAAGTACTGAAGGTTTGAGTTCTGAATGCTTTTATATTTAGGAAGGAGTAGAAACAGTACTCTTAAACCTTCAGATTTATTCCTGTAAATTTGAAAACATAGCTGTTTTCACTTTAAGCTGTGTTGCAAATGGAGGGATTTCCTCTTGGAAAAATGCTGTTTGAATGCGAAGCTTAAATGTAAAGATGAAGACAGGCTATGAATGAAGTGGCACAATATTTTGTTGTCCACTGTGACTAATTGCCTCTTAACATTTGAGTGATGGATGTCTGTACTAGTATGTGTCCATGGTCATGTAAGCTTGTGGATTTACTGTTTCTTTATTAGTTCTTTGGATACTCCTCTTATGACATTTCTTTTGTGGTATGTGGACATACTGTATCTGTATGAGGGGTCCTGCTCAGAGTCCTGATTTGTGCTTCTTGCTGTTTTGTGTCTACTAAGAGGAGGATAATTGAGGGGGATTAATGACCACCTGCATGGTGATCATGAGTGCAGTTTGTGATGAGCAGAGAAAGAGTCAGTGGAAGAGTGTCCCTTTTAACTCAATCTGATTCAGGCACTTACCTGAAGGCATGGAAAGACTGCAAATTATATATCCTTAAAAAAAATTTATTTGGATTTTTTTATTTGAAGACTTTTTCAAAGTAATGGCCCTATAATGTTTTTACTGGGGGGGTGGGGGGTGGAAAACCTGCTGCTGTTTAGGGAGCACAGCAGACAGGAAGCCAGAATGGGTTAGTAACTCACCTTGCTGTGGCAGCACCTGAAGTTAGATCCTATTCTTGTTTTGGGCTCTGTGCTGCAGGAAATTGCAGATGTAGGAGTTGCCTGTTCAGCATCATGCAGAATTAATTAGACTTCAAAACAATGCTCAAAGGCAAATTGTTCAAAGCAAAATTTCTGTTGTATTAGAGGGCAGTGGGGAAACAACTGAAATAAGTACATTAATATTTTTTTCTTATAAAGGTATTCTGTTACTTTCAGGTGAAACCGAGTAGTAATCAGGTGAACCTAGCTTCCTGTTGTGTGATGCCACCTGATCTCACAGCATTTGCAAAACAGTTTGACATACAGCTGTTAACTCACAATGACCCAAAAGGTAAGGCTTTGCCAGATGAGTTAACAGAAGACTTCTAAATGCAGTATTAAGACTTCTAATAATGCAGTACAAAATTGGGAATAATCTTTCTCCGAACTTTAGAGTTAGTTATATTTGAATGCTGAACAAAGGATTCTAAAAGTTTCTTCTCTATAAAATATTTCTATTAAGTTCTTGCTTTTGCTTCAAGAAAGGGGGGGAAAGGGCAGTCTTCCAGCCTTAGATAGTTTCTTGAAATGGTTTTAATCAGAGACACTAGAAGAACAAACTACTGAGAAATTTGTACTACATGGGTTCAAAAAATAGCTTATTTCTACAAAACATAGAATGCCATGAAAGTTATATTACTGAAGGCCAGTAAATGAGAAATGAAAATCCACTTGTCTGTGAAATAGCTTGCATAAAAATGTTGATGGTCAGTTGATTTTTGAGTAGTTTGGTAATGTTAGACATGTATCATGGTTTAACCCCAACCAGCAACCAGGACCACACAGCCATTCACTCACTTCCCCCGCACCCCCCCTTCCCTAGTGGGATAGGGGAGGAGAATCGGGGGGGAAAAAAAGGAAACCTCGTGGGTTGAGATAAAGACTGTTTAATAGAACAGTAACGGAAGAGAATATAATAACAATAATGATGATAAAAGAGTATACAAAATGAGTGACTCGGTACAATTGCTCACCACATGATGATCCCGTCCCGAGCAGCAATCATGGATTCCTGCCCTCCATCCAACCCCCATTTGTATACTGAGCATGACGTCTATGGTATGGAATATTCCTTTGGCTGGCTTGTCCTGTCTATGCTCCCTCTCAGCTTGTATGGGAAGCTGAAAAAGCTCTTGACTTAATATAAGCATTACTTAGCAACAACTAAAGCAATATGTGTTATCAACATTATTCTCATACTAAATCCAAACCACAGCAGTTACGAGGAAGAAAATTAACTCTATCCCAGCTTAAACCAGGACAACATGTAAAATTATTATGCGTTAAGCAGGATTCTTTCAATGTAGTGACTTCTTAAAATAACATTATTACAAAAAGAGTTGGTGTAAATTCTTTACTTGTTTTGTGCACTGATTCATTTACTAAATGATTGAAGGACTTGAAGGCTTTCCTTTCAACTTGAACTCTGAGTTACCAGCTCCCTAGAGTATTCTGGGATTAGTTTATTAGTTTCAAACATCCTCTGATCTTCACTATAATGACCCCTTAAAGACCTTACTGGAATTGTGAGTGAGACATCTTAATATTTAATTCATTCCTTCCCTACATTCTTCCTTACGACCAACTATTCATGATTATCATACTTTTCCTTCCTTCTTCTTTCTTACTATTCGCCCCCAAAGAAAAAAAGTACATGAAACGCTATTTATGAAGTACATGCTTTATAGTACCACTGTTAAAATTAATGAATTTCATCAGCGCTTGAGCCCGTATCAACTGCTCTGGCAGCATACAAGATGAATTGCCATTCAATCCGACGATTTCCATGTCCTGTGAAGTCCAAAGTGTAACTTGCAATTTAATAAATATTCTCTATTAAGAGTCATGAAATGAAGGAGATGATTTGGATAGAAAACAAAGCAAGTAGTGATTCCCTTTTGCACTGTTTGCTAAGCTTAACATTTCTGTAATGGTCAGCTGAAGAGTACTGAGACTAGCTTTTGGGAACATTCATCAAAGAGACTGTTCCCTTAACTGACTTTCCAAGAGGAAACTAGGAGGATTTGTACTTGCCTTCCTTTTCTGCTCTGTGGCATTTAAGCCTGTTTTTCCTAATGCTTTCTGGGCTTGTGGTTATTATGAGCCTAGTTATGGGAGATGCTATAAATACTGAGCTACAGTGACTGCAGAGGTAACTGAGAATGCTCAGTACTTTGCTGATTTCAGGCTTATGCTTTACTTGCTTCTGGTTTGTCGAGCTAGCTTCTCAAATTTAATATTCATTTTTTCCTGCTAATGGCTCTGCTGATCAAAGCCATTTGATACTGTAGAAATCTCAGTTAATTAGTTTTGTGGGAAATACTCAGTGTTGCAAAAAAGTGTCCTGAAGATGTCTTCTGTAATATTCAGCTGCTTTTACCCTATGTGCATCCCAGAAGACCAGATCTGTGGAATATCTGGCACTGCTAAAGATTTTTGACTGTAGGCAAAGGCTTCTCTTACTAAGTGTTACTTTTTGCAGCTGTTTACATGACATTATTTAAAGCATGAATATCCCTTTTTAACTTCAGAATTACTTTGTGAAGCAAGTTTCCAAGAAGTTCTTCAGGAAAGCATCCAGAACACGAAAGCACACGAATGGATTCCTTTATGGCTTCTCCGGTATTCAGTCATTGTTAAAAGCAGAGGAATTATCAAGTCCAAAGGCTATATCATGCAAGCTAAAAGAAATGCCTCTTAAAACACTTTTTTCTTTTTTTTTTTTAAATGGCTTACTGTATTAATTTCTTGGGGATGGGGGGAACATTGCTTTTTTTTTTTCATAGAGACATTTTTACAGCATTTGTAACAAAGACCAAAAGTTGTAATTATTCAGTGTGATGTCAGCAGGAGTGTTTGCAGTGTTCTAACACTATTTTCCTTTCTTAACCTATTGACCAGTTCATTTAAAATATGAAGTATTTTCAGTTGGTTTGTTTTCAAATGAAACTATCTCTAGAGAAACAGTTTAAAATATATTTCTTTGTATGACCAGTTCACTGTAAAATTATCATTATATTTTAGCTGCCGTTAGGTAGTATAGAGAGACTTATATATTTTTATTTTTTAAAAAATTAATTTCTCTTAAATAATAGTTACTTATCAGGTAGGTACGTGGATTTCAAGCATTCAAGGACTAGTTTTTATAAAAATTGTCATCTTTTATGAGAAATTATCCCAAAAAATTAAACTGGTATCTCATTACTTGGTATGTGTATATATAGGCAAGTTGGCTGTTTAATTTGTGTGGATGGGAAAATTGGTATATTTTTAATATAGTGTAAAAGACCTCTATGATTTAGAAAAAATGCATCTTCCAAATTACTTTCTGACTGTTACTTGAATTCCTTCTGGCTTCTTTGTGCCTCAATATGCTTTGTTTAGTCTTTGCACAAGTGTGATGGCATCTTTACTGTTTGAAATAGAAAATCTATTGTGTGAATTGTTTAAAATAGGAATTGAAAACAAGTGATGAAAAAAATCTGTCAATCAAAAATTGAATTGTGCCTGTTGTCTTCTCAGCTGTGGCTTGTTTTTTGATACTTGTGACCTACGCAATCAGAATCGGCCAAGTCGGAACAGACAGTAAATGTTGAAGCTGTTCAGTACAGGATTGTGTAAAATGGATGACTTCTTTTGGGGTTGCCTAGGAATCTTTGTTGCTTGAGTGCCATTCAGAAATGATGCAAGCAGGGGTTAGCTTGAAGTTAGGTCTATTTCTGTTTGACAGTAGCTTAGCAAGCTGGCTTTTGAATCCCAGAGAGGTTGCTAAGCTAAGGCAAGGGTTCTGGTTTAATGTAGTCTTTCTATCAAAAAGGCCTTTTCATTTCCTTGGCCTTTAAATCAGAATAGATAACAAAAGCTCAACTTGTAGTTCAGCAGGAGCTTGATACTGTGTGTCTGAAATAGTCATTTGCCTTTTCATTTCAGGTAGGAGCAGGACTTCATATTAGTAGTACTCATTAACTTAGTTGTCCATATTTTGAGCTTTGGACTGTAAGGGAATGAATTTTCACCATCACCTTTTGAATTCTGTTATGTAGGCAGCTAGTGGAATTTGATGCCTGTAGGTAGTGCCTGGAGTGTCAGCTTCTTATAATCCATTCCACTAAGTTAAAAGATTAATCTTTTTCAAGATACCTTTTGAGTTCTCAAATGTCTTATCTGTAGGTGTCAAATACTGGGAAATTTTTCTGGATTACTTCAGCTCTTCTGATAAATGAGAGAGGGGAGGAACTGGAACTAGTGATGCATCAATAAAAGTTTGATTATTTTTTTCCTCCTAATCAAAATTTAGGGGTTTTTTAGTGTTGGGTTAGTGTGTATCAGAGTTTCAGAATTACAAAATTACTTCCTTACCAGCTTTGAGTTGTGTGCTGCTGATGATTAACCACTATCTGTAAATTCTGTCTCTGTGTTTGGCTGTTGACATTCTGTATTGTATTACTCGCATGTGTGCCTAGTTTTATAAATTGACATGCTACAAAACAAGGATTGAGCTAAAACAATGTATAGGCTGCTGTAATGAGATAATTATTTATTTCCTTTCTGTAAACTGTTAACAATTTTCTTGCTGTAAAAAAAAAAAAAAGTACCCTTTAAGACATGATAATCTTATTTTTCTAGAGTCGCTGATAGTGTAACACTTTATCAGGTTGTCTCTCATTTGTTTTGCATCAAAGTGGGAGAGATGGGATTTCCTTCCATGAGAAACTTGAAAGTTTGAATTAAAATTTGAAATTCTTGTAGGCTTTTAATTTGTGCTTTGTATGAATTCTCACCATCTCCATAACAGTACTTTACACTTTGTCATAAAATGGACTTAAGCGTCCTACGCTCTGGGCTTTCATCATCTAATGGCACACATAACCCTCTCCCCTGCAGCACGGTGTGCTAGTCCCCGCTTGCCGCAGTGCCTGTCAGTCCGAAGCCGACACACTGCACCGTGCTGCTCCTTTTCCGTCGCTGTCCCCGTTTTATCTGGTTTTACGACCTGGCGTTCGGAGGCGGGGCTGGGCTCGGCGGGGGCGGCGGCGCTCCCGCCCCCTGCGCCGCCGGAAGGGGCGGGCACGCCGCGGACGACAAGATGGTGGCTACCAGGCGGGCGGCGGCGCGGCGCAGGGAGCAGGATGCGCGGGGCGGGGGAGGCAGCGGCAGCCCCTCCGGGCCCGCCGACGCGGCGGAGGTGAGGGGGTTCGGGAGCGGGGGACGCGGGCAGCGGGTCACCGCCCGCCGTGCGGGGCGGCGGCGGCGCTGCGGCAGCCATCTTCACGCACACGCCGTCTCGCCACGAGGCCCCCCCCCGCCCCGCGGTGTCTGCAGCGGGCGGCCGGTGGAGCCCGCCGGCTCCGGGCGGCTCGGGGGTGGTGGCGGCGGCGGCGTAGCCGGGGCTGGCGGCAGTGGGACAGGGGCAGTAGTGGGTCCGCCTGCCGCCCCGCCCCGCCGGTGCCGCGGCGGCGCCCTGCCGCAGCCGGCCCTGCCACTGCCATCCCTCGTCGGGGCTTGCAGCCGCTGTAGGCTGTTAAACCATCTAACGTTGCGAGTTAAGGGTTAGGGTATTATTTGTGTTTTCCTTTGCACTGCAGTTACTTTAGCGTTTCTCTGTGCCTTTTTCACTAGACGTGCACTCTAGTAAGTAGTGATCGTTTAGGTAGCGTGGTTTATGTTGTTCCGACATTGTTCTGTGTTTTGGGAAGATCCTGTTGTTGCAGAGTGGGTTTTCTTTTAAAATTTTTGAATTGCCTTCCAGGTAGCTTACAAGCATCGGTAAAGCAGATTTATACCTAGTGTTGCAGCTGCTATGAGGCCAGTCTGTTCCTAAAACTGCCAAAATTGGTTACAGAAACCATCTTGGGGCACATTCTGCCAGTTGCTAGGCTTCAGTGTTTTATAGTTGAGCAAATTTTTGAACGTTTCTGAACATAGCTTCTTGATTTGCTTCCCATGACAGCTTGCCAGAACTTTTTAAAGTTAGGAGATACTTGTGTATATTTCTTAGTGTATTTGTTTATATTTTCTAACGGATGTGTTTCTTCTCTTGCCTTAAACCAAAAGACAGTAGAGAAACAGATAAGCGAGGGTTGGTTTGTTAACGCTTCTTCCACATCGATAGGGTTACACAGAGACACGTAGTATGTCGTCAGTTTGAGTAATTTGTTTAAAAATATTGATAATGATTTTTATAGTATCCTTTTTGTAGGGTTATTTTATCTGTCAATGGCACACTTTTTTTTTTTTTAATCTTTTTCTAGGTGGCATCTGCTGAAATTAGTACTCCTGTGTCCATGAGGACTAGAAGAAGAAGTAAATCAATTTATAAGCCAGAGGTAATTCAGGAATCTCAGTTTGAAGAGGTGGAACATGCAGAAACAAAGTCAGATGTCAGTGATAACTTAGAGATGCAAATTACTAGAAATGAGAACACAGTTGTTCATTCAGCCCAATCAGTTGCTGAGCTACAAGCTGATGGGGACGTGTCAGAAACAGAATCAAACTGCTCTACTGTGTCTGGTCTTCACACACCTTTGTTTGTAAGAGTAACAAGAAGACGACAAATTGTAGTTCCTTGTCAACTGGATTCTCCTGACAAAAAAAGAGGTGACAAGACAGCTTTTCTAAATAAGTTAAGCAGGATTCTGGATGAAGATGATATCTCTGAAGCTGAATCTTGTTCCTCTGCTGTTTCTGGTGTTCAGATGCCTCATGTTACCAGAACTACAAGAAGCAGGCAAAGCAAAAAGAAATTGCAGCCAGATACAGTTTGTGAAGCTCAGAGTGAAGATGTTTCTGATGCAGAGTCATGCTGCTTAAGTTCTCATGTGGAACCATCCATCACTACCAAACGAGTTACTAGGAGCATGCAAATGAAATCACAAGCAGAAAATACTAGGCAGGCTGAGAAAGGAAACAGAGTTGTTTCAGAAGATGAGAATTTAATAGGGGATGCCGTTAAATCTGAGCCAGTAAAAATTTCCCATTCTAGACCTGCTGCAGAACTTGTTTCTGACACAGAAGATGCTTCCTCTGTCACTGAGGATAATAAAGAACCCAGTTCACCTAAAGGCAAATGTTCTTCCAAATCTACCAATACAACCCGGAGTGAAGACATGGAAGAAGAGGTTTTGAATGATGTAACACCCAGCAGTCTTACAAAAATGAAATTAAGTGACACTGAATCCCCTGGAAAAAAAGCAGTGAAAAATACACAGTCTGTTGGGGTAGACGATTCAGAGGAAGCATGTGGCCAAATACAAGAAGAACACAGTAAAATACTTAAAAGGAAGGGGGAATTGGAGCGTATGGATCCTTCTTTGACTGACTGCATGAGTCCCAAACAATTTTTAGAATCCAAAGAGCAAATAACACCACATGAAAATAAAAAAATTCCAGAATGCAAAAGAGCAGATGCTGAAGCAGATGCACAGCAGTCTTTCACCCATGCTGATACATTAAGAAAGGGTGAGCAAGCTAGTGCAGTGAGCAGCCCACAAAAGGACATAGCTGTTGCACAAAGAACCGATAGCATTGGTGGATGCAGGATGCTTGAAATTGGTGTGGGCAGTGGTGAAGACCAAACAGGAGAATACACTGAATCTGTATCCCACAGCAGTGAAAGATCAAGCAATGGAAACGATTCTGTTGCATTGTTTCTGAGCAAAGATGAAAGTGATGAATCTGAAAATAGTGATGTGGCAGACATAGATACAGTTGAAGAGAATCTGTGTTATAAAGAGGCAGATGAGAGGACTCCTTCCCTCAACAAATCTTTGAAAAACAGTTCACTGCATGCTGAAGGGCTTTTTGTGATTGATACTGAGCCTGGCATGAGTTCCAGCCAGAAGTATTATCTAGATCAGGTAGATCAAGCTAGTGATGCTGAAAGTAAGCATGAAGGAAGTGAAAAAGGTGAAGAATCCTCAGATCTGGAAGAGGCTGAAGAAGAATTGATAGATGAAGATGAGAAAGATGAAGATGATGATTTATTGAAAAATAAGATTGACGTGTAAGTATCTTTTTGAGAATAACTGAAGAATCTGCATTTCATTCAAGCATATGCATAGGGTATGTATATTAAGTGCTAAATGATGTGGAATAAATTGAGACGTGAGTCATACTGACGTGGAAAGTGGGGTTGCATAGATTATAAAATACAAATATAGTCCATAAATTTAGGGTTTGGGGTTTTTTTTCAGTTTTATATATAGCAGAAGAGAAGTCTGAAATATTTAGGCATCTGGAGGCCTTGTATGTGTTCAGCTCTTAAAAAACAAAATGTGAAATTGGGTTAAACTGGTCAGGCTGACTTAATTGTTTATTCAGGTTACAGTTTTCTTAATTGTTGATTTTTTTAGTTTGACTATAAAGAACAAAAAGTCCAGTAAATTCCTTACACATTGCGTAATTAGATCATGCTTTTTAATCCTAAGCAGTGACATATACTTCCATGTTCCCAGTTCTTGTTGTGCTGTGGGACGGTGGCACTTCAAGTGAAATCAGCTCAGCATAGAATCATAGAGTGATTTAGGCTGGATGGGACCTCTTGAGCTCTTGTAGTCCAAACCCTGCTAAAATCCCTTTGTATGCTTCATATGTTTAAAGCATAATACTCTGTTTAGGTTGGATAAATAAGTCTTAATCTTCTGAAAACCGTCAGGTAGGCCAGAGGTCTTGCAAAAACTTAGCCAGACATTCAGTGTACAGGCATTATAAAAGATGAGTCACGGTTTAATAGAAGGTTGTAAAGGGATTGTATTAATAAGCATTCAAGATACAATAAATATCTGTTGTACCTTTTTAGATACTACCATGTTTCTCCATAATACTTCATAGCTTTTAGGCATTCTTGTCATCAAAAACCTCTTTTTGAGTTAGCCATCATGCACTGTTTGCAGATACATTCCTTTGGCTGCCTGAATGAAGTAATGAATAAAATGTGAAACATACTAGCTTTGAAATGTTTAATAACCTCTTTCCTAGTACTCTTATACAGACAAGGACTTAAACATTCCTATGATGAATTCTAGCTTCTTCATGCTTTTCACTAAGAGTTGACAATATTTTTACCACCCATACGTTTGTGGTTTTGTGGGGTTTTTCTCTCTTTAGCTAGCAAGCTTCTTGATCTATAGAAGAAGGGTGCTAGTCATGAGTTCTTTTGGCAAGGTTAAACAAAGTAACAATTCAGTTTTATAGAAAATAGTAATATCTAAGATAAGAATACAGCATTAGAGTCAATACAAAAGATTTGTGGAAGTGATTCCACAGGTATTGTTCTTTAATAAACTCTCACTTCATATAATGGCATGATTTCCCCCTGCCCCCATCTTCTGTCACCTTTAAGTTATGTATTTCTTCTGCATACCAAGACTTAAAATCATTGCAGAACTGAACCTAAGTGGGAAGAATAACAAAAATATTGTTTCTGTTTATCTTTCCCATGGGACAGTAGGTGGTTTAGCTGCATGCTCATTACAATATTCTAATCATTAACTATTTCTCTTCTAGTTTACGTCTTTCCAGCAGCATAGACCCTGGTTTGAATATCAAGAAGCTTGGAGGTTTATATATTAGTTTTGATGCAAAAAAACAGCAGCCTACATCAAGTGTAATTAAACAACTGAAGGAGAAAAAGAAGGACCTGGTAATGTGTTTACAATTACGCAGTTACCTATGACTAGAGTAACATAAAAATGTTAGTTTAATAAGGTTGGCTTACTTGTTTTTAAAGAAGTATCCTGTTCTACGGTTTCCTGAGAACTTCCATTCTTTTTGGCCAAAGTGTGAATTTACATTTGGTTTTAATGGTAAGAATTTAAATGTATGTGACACTTCAGAAACTGAAAAGCAGTGCAAATACCAGCATTATCTCGTAAAATAAAATGAAGTTGATTATGCCTGCAGTTTCGCCTAATGGTCTTGAGATGAAGGTCTGCTTACAAGATATTTAGTCCATAACAAGAATGAATTTCAGTAAATAAAGGTCTATACTCTCCCTAATACAGAATTAGCAGTTTTATTTCAAAAGCACCCTTTGAGATAAAGGGAATGTGTTGTTTCGTTGAGACTATATTCTTGGGCTCATCCATGATAGCGCTCTTTTTTCTGGAGCATTTGCTATCTCACTTCTTCCAGAGCTAGCCAACTGCTTTCTGTTGTTGGCCAGGGTTCTGTTTTGAGGATTCCTGCTGCTTTCGTTGTGGATCAGAGAAGCTCAAGTATTCTATTCTAATGCTTACTTAGATTCTGCATGATTTCTTTAGTAGGTTCTGTAAATACAGTAAAGCAATAAAATTTGTATCAGCAAGATGACTGTCTAATGTTAAAAAAAATTCTTACAGCTCTTGCAGAAGAGTATAATAACTCCAGATTTTGAAAAAAAGGAATGTGTCCCACCCTTCAGGGAATCGCTTCACCAGCTAAAGAAACAGCGCAGGGTAAGTGAAGAGCTGATAATGCCTCAAGTAACAAAACAAGCTTTGATAGAAAGCCCCATGCTGAGACTGTGTGCATATAACAGGTCTTACTGGAAGTGGAGTGATGAACTGCAATTTAGTGTTTTCCTTGAGCCATCCTCTGAAAAGCCATCCTTTTAGTCACCAGGACAGTGAAGTGAAAGATAGTGTGCTCAGATGGTACAAATCTGTCATTAATACAGTGCTGATGACCTTTTTATTATAAGGGTCATAAAATATGCTTTTTAAAGGTACAGTTATGTTCTAAATGCTTTATCCATCTTTTGGAGGGGAGAGTTCCGTGCTCTATCCTGTCCTAGTTGCTGCATGCAAATTTATTATTCTTGGTATTGTATCCTAGGCAGAGCGAGCGAAAACAACAGGTGATGGTTGGTTTGGTATGAAAGCCCCAGAAATCACGAGTGAACTGAAAAATGATCTTAAAGTTTTGAAGATGAGAGCTTCATTGGACCCTAAGCATTTTTATAAGAAGAACGATAGAGATGGTCTACCCAAGTACTTCCAGGTAAGGAAGCAGCAGAAGGTGGCATTGTACTGCTGAAGTTTTGAACAGCTATTGTTACTCCCTGCCTATTTTGTAGGTAGTCTCTATGTTGATTTAATTTCATAGCTTAATTATTAAAGTATTTTGATTACTTGGCTGCAGTTTACAACTGCTTAACTCTGTATTACATATGTGTATATGTTGGGTTTTTTAATGTCAGCTGATCTCATAGTACTGAACAAACCTTAATCTGCCTTAATCTGTATTGTAAACCCTCAGTGGACTGGATTTTCACTGCTTTTTTAAAGTATTAGCTGTTTTTTAACAACTGCATTTGTTTTTTTGCTAGCTAATACAGTTTGAATGGAGACAGCTAGCTTTGTGATCAGCCAGAACTTCTGCCACTGTAACTCTCAGCTTTGAAGTGGTTTGCATAAAGAAAATAATTACTGCAGAAACTATAGAAATAGGCTTCCATCTATTTAGACCTGTTTGCATAGTTAGCATGCTTGAGGAAATTTTTTTAATTTCTGAAAATACTACCACTTCACTCTAGAGTGTGGATCTCATTGTATGTTTCTGGCAGGTCTGTTTTCATTCCATGTATCTCCTCTACTAACCGGACTCATCCGAACTGGCTAACATGCCTGTTGGAAAAAATGTGATGCATTCCAGGATGAAGCCCTTGTATTAGAACTGGATTAACTGCTGTGTAGCCATCTAGCAAAACCACCACAATGACAGAGACAGGAGAGAGTTAAGATGCATTGATGCAGCAGTACAGTGTTGAAAAGTGTACAGTTTTAAAGCTCAGGCCATCCTCTGTGCACTGAACAATGAGACAAAAAGTAACTGCGTACAAAAGATTGCTTAATTCTTTTGATATTTTGTGCTTTCTTAAGATACCATTCTGATCTTCTCTGTAGGTGTCTTTACACTTGTTGCTGAGGATTGGGGAAAAAAAAGAAAAGGCAAAATAATCAACACCTTGCTGTACAGTAAGAATGTTTTAATTTCTGTTTTCTAGGTTGGAACTGTGGTTGATTCTCCCATAGACTTTTACCATAGTCGAATCCCTAAGAAACAAAGGAAGAGAACAATTGTTGAAGAGCTGCTTGCAGATTCTGAGTTTAGAAGGTACTTAAAAACGGTTTTGTCATTCTAATATCCTATGTAAGAGAGAAGTATTTTTAACTATATAACTTTTTGTTGGTTTTATTCAGCTTATATGGGTTTGTTTTATACTTCAAAGAAAACTTTCTGTCTGTTTTAGCACTTCAGCAGCACTGCCATTGAGAAGATCTAAGGGACCGGGGATAATTAGACTGAGGCAGCATATTTTTTTATATTCATTAAAGGGTTTTATCCATCTCGGGTTATCACTATTGGCAGCCACACTTAAAATAATGTCAGTGTTGAAGAGATAACAGCCCTGTTCTGGTGCACTTCTAAAACAAGTGTCTTCACAGGCTTACACCAAAAACCAAGGGCTCTGACTGATTTATGCCTATGCATGCACTCTTTTTTATTGTTTAAAGACTGAATGTTTTTTCTTGTCATAATTGGTAGAAAAGTGCTTTTTATGAAAGTTGATATGATTTCATTTTATAAGCATATCAGTCTGCCACCTGTCATAGGAATTAAAATTGCGCTAGAAGTCTTACTTGAAGAATATGATTGGATTAATTAATGTCTGCCTAACCTACAATTTCTGGAGTAGATCCCTCAGTTGATCCATTTTGATATTGGTTATTACATTATGTTAATCGGCACTTCTTTTTTCACATAATGACGTGTTTTCTTGGAAGTAGTACATGATTTAGGATTATAAGGTTAATGTTGTCAGGCTTGTAAATTAATTATTAATGTTGGGAAGGCAAGTTAGTATAGCTATTAATGAGTTTTCTGGCTTGACCTGATTTATAAGGTATTTATTAGAAGCTATTTTTAAAAAGTAATGTCTCTGAGATTTGATCAGTTAATTTATGTATTTGAGGTTTTGAGCAATCTGGTCTAGTAGAAGGTGCCCTTGCCTATGGCAAGGGGGTTGGAACTAGATGATCTTTAAGGTCCCTTCCAACCTAAAGCATTCTATGATTCTGTGTTGTGGCTAAGGGCTTTAACCAGATACTTCAGCATTAGTGCAGATATTTGTCTGGTTTCAGTGTCACAACTAAGCGCCTCAGTACTGCGCAGGGTGCAGTAATCTCTTGTGGTAATTGGTACAGGTACATAAGAATTGGTATTAGAGGAGCTAGCAACTCACTTTCAGTAAGTATATCCTGTTCATTGCTTAGTGTTAATCTCATCTCAGTTTTCAATCTGGGGTAGACTAACATTGATTATCTTGAGTTTGCTGAGAAGGCAGTACAAAAATGGGTATAATTTGTCCATAGTATTGTTGAAATTGATAAGTCTTTGCACTATAAGCAGTAGCAGTGTTTTAGCAAACTGTCCAAAATGTGATTGCCTATGCATTGAAGAACCCCCTGGTTATGCCAAAATTAATGATTCCTCAATCAAATTTACTTCCAAAACAAATTTACCTGCATTTGTCTTTAATCCAAGTGTTGATTTCCCTTTACCTATGCATAAGTGTATAAAATTAAAGAAGTCTGACTCGGAAAACATGAGAGAACTCAGTTTGGCAAATTATATATGTAGAGTACTTTCCATGTTATCTTTTCCTGAACTTTGGTTTACCATGCTTAAAAGTAAATTATCTATTTTGTTCAGATATAATAAAAAGAAGTATCAGGAGATCATGAGTGAAAAAGCAGCTTTTGCAGCAGGGAAGAGGAATCGGAAGAAGAAGAAATTTCGCAATTAAGACTTGAAGAAAAATAACAAGCTGGAACAACTTATTTGTTATAAAACCTTTTACAGAATGTTTTGGTTGTGGTGTTTTTTTTCTTTTTTAAGATTGCAGGTCATGTGCAAATTGAGGTTTAGGGAATTCCTTGCAGTGGGAATTTGGTAGGGAGCTTTATCAAATTATCAGGTATCTAAATTTAAATTTATTTAGATTTTAAAAATAATTTTTAATTTAAATTAATGTTTATGTAAAAAGATAATTCTGTGAAACCATATTGTTAAATCTGAGCACAAAATCCAACTTCATGGATCAGGGTCTTTTCAGGCTTCAGCCTTTACATCAGTGAATTAGTAAATTCAGTTTAAAGCTATATGTGTAATTCATCTTGGCACCTGTTATGTGCCAGAACAAATTTTTCCGTGTCTTGTCAGAGATGCTGATGGCCAATTCTGTAATAGACAGTATTGAGAGATAGTTTCGTTGTGAAGGGCTTATTTCAACACTGACCATAATAGGATTTAGAATGTCCTGGAATTCAGCGTATACACATATGCTTATATATATATTTTTTTATATTAAAGTATAAATTATATATATATTATAAAGAAATATAAACAAATAATAAAGAAGATACAAATTACATATTGTTTAATAGATAAAATAATGTAAATATATATTATTTATATATAAAATTGTAACATTCAGTCATACGTTGCTTTTATTAATTTTTACTATTTGGTAATTGTCTAATGATATTTCTGAAAATAACTTCACGGTGGGATCCATTATCTATGGTGTAGTGTGCAGATTGTGGTCTGGTACCTAACTTGGAATAGTTCTTCAGGTAAATGAATAGAATGAGTTTAGAAGGCCTCTGCTACTGTTACAGAACCAGAGATGGCATCGGCTTCGTTCACCTTTAGTGACAGTTCATAACCTTTTGTGATTGTCAGAACTGTTGTGGTGTTTCGTTGGTTTTTAATGAATTGGTTATTATATTGCTGTTACAATTAGCGTAACTCAGTTACTGCCCTTAGGTAGCAGAAAAGATGGGTAATAGAAGAAATAAAACTGTTACTACATTGTCTTAGGTGGATTGGGTGAGAAAGATTTAGAAGTGATTATCAGAGGACCCATGATGTTGATTGTATTCTTATCATACGAACACGGAATTTTAAAGGTTGCTGATCTTAAGAAGTATGCTCTTGACCAATGTTTAACCATGAAATTTTCTACTACTGAGAATGTGTAGTTGTTTTTTTAAGGATTAGCGATTTGTGCTGGAAATAGCTAAAACGAAATGAACGTCATGGTATATATTGATCACCAGCTGAAGCTTGAAAGAAATTTTCCCCTGATCCTTTGGATTTTTCTTATCTTTTTCTGAAGTTGACCATAATGTTTTGCTACCAGAGACAGACGGGAATGTAGATTCCTTAAAAAGTCTTGACTGCCTGGAGATGAAAGGTATGCAAAGCAAAGTGAAGTCATTGGGAAGTATCAAACACATACAAGTAGAACCACCTGTCCCCAAGTCTCAGCTAAAATGCAGATGCTATTCTAATAGAATTATATGTATGCTAGTATCTCGATTCTCTGTAAATGATAAAAAAGCCAATAAAAACCACTATGGTGTCTTGTTCTCTGGATGCGACATGGAAGCACAAAAAAGACTGAACACTGAGGAAAGAAAACAAGACACCACAGTAGTTGTCGTTCTGTTGCATCCTGGGATGTTCAAGTGCAACTTTGGAAAAGCAGCATGCAACTCTGAAAGACCTTAAAAGAGAAATGCAAGCTTTGGTGTTACACAGCAAGCAACAACTCAACGTCTGTTGCTCATGCTGCTCAATAGCTAGTTACAGAAGTTACTTCATGTACAACATATCTGGTGAGGGATTTGTTTTATATTCTATAACCTTTCCTTTCCTTTGATTTTTCAAATGTCTTCTGTGTCGCCGCACACTGTGCTCAGCAAGCGTCCACATTCCCCTCTGTGAACAAGGGGAGATGTGCTGCTGGGCTGCAGGGCAGTAGTGGGGTTGTGGTTGCCGGCTTGCCAGTCAGTTATTGCCTGAGCTTGTGCTTCAGCCTCTTTTAGTTAAGGCAGTAGTTAGTGTACCTTTTCTTAACCACCAATTCTCAATAGAAGCATAGGCAGGTAGTATTTTGGACTGCTCTACCTTGCAATTAAATTTGACTGAAATTGTCAATAAAGTTTAAGTTGCTGGGCAGAGAGTAAAAACAAAATATACCACGTGATTGCCTAAGCTTATCAGATTTCTCTGAAAATACTCAAATACATTAAAAAAATTACTTGTGAAATACTAGCATCATTTGTGAAACTTTGCTTATAAATGCAAGTAATATTTTCTTTTAATGGCTGTCAGAAATATTTGTGTTAATTTGTAACTTCACCTTTATTAACATAAACCATTATTAACAAGAGATTTCTCTGAGATTAAAGGGCAGTAGGTACCATGTTGGGTTTTTTCATATATGCACCTATTGCTGTTTTTGATGTCACTGGCATATTTTGTGCAGACTGTAATAATTCCTTTCTCCTGTTTCTTTATGCTCCCCTTGGTTTTGCCAGTATTGCTTTTGCTTCTTGCCCTTGGGGCAGAGAGTGTCCAATGGTTGTATAGCCCAGTGAGTTCACACTCCATCTCCGAGATGTTGCAGTCAAAAGGCTATGATGAAAAGGGATTAGGCTGACAGTGGCTGAGGCAGGCGTTGCTGGTGTGTTAGTTTAGGAACAGAAGTAAAATACTTCTCGCTTTTCTCTGTCACGCTCTCATTGTTCGCACTTCTTCTTTTTCCTTCTTTGGGGGTCTTTAATCTCTCTGCAATCAACTTAGCCTCCTTAAAACTGAGGGTATCTTCTTATCATTGCTATTTTCCATGTGATAAAACTATTTTTGATATCTGAATTTTTCAAAAGTCCTATCTTTATCACAGGAGCTTTATACAGTCAGGCCTTGAAAACCTGCAAGGCTGGAGACTGCACGTGTCCCAGAGCTCCACTGCTTGACTGTCCTCAGGGCAAAAGAAGTTCTTCATATCCAGTCAGATAGAAGGATTATTATTGGACTGCCTCTTTGCCTTCACATTACTTTCTTTTTTTTTAATTACTCCATAAATTTGTGGCAAGCAGCATCTGTCCAGTTTATATTGCTTGCTGTAATTCTTGATTTTTTTTTTCTCCTGATTCTCTTAATGCATTCTGAAAAACTGTAAGTATGTTGTCTGTGCAACACTTTCCTCAAAACCCTCTTCATACAAACATTTTGTGGAATTGTGTCCCTATACTTTTCCACTCGGATTCGCATTAGAATCTGTTACACGGCCAGTATTGCAGGAGAGCCGTCGCCGTGCTTACCTCTAGGAAATACCCTGCTCCTTGAACCTGCAATTTTCTCTTTTGCTTTCGGACTGTAGCCCTTAATTAACTTCTGCGTTTTTAGAGTATTGACTATGTAAATATTGCTTGCAACATGCAAACATGTATATGTAAAAGCCTCTACCTTAAAATTTTTTTTGACTTAGAACGAAGCAAATTTTGTGAAGCTATCCTTAAATACAGAAAGTAGAAAGGGAAATTGTATTTGGACTGAACTGCATTGCTGGAAGTGACTGACCAAGGAGGAATATTTTGTCTTCTGTCATTTGATTTAGTTGCTTTTTATGAAGTTAATGTAGAGGTGGTTTTGGTTTTGCTGTTTATCTGCAAATTCTGAGAATGTTTGATGTTTCCGTAAACAGTTATATAGATTTTATACCTAGATGGCATTCTTGAGTGGGTTACTGTGCTGCAAAACAGCGATCGTTAATGTTCCTGACGGTGTGCTTCATTTCAATTATGTGGATTTTTCCTTTTTTGCTTTTAAATATTATTACAGGTTGAAAAAGAGGCCAGTCACACATGCAGGATTGAAAATAATTTATCAAAACCCCCACAAATTAATAAAATCGCAAATCAGATTAATTTATTCAATACTGACCAAAACCAAGGTTCGTGTGGTGCTGCTGCTGTTTTGCATTTTACCACCCAATTTTTATTTGATTGCTGTTACTAAAATGGCTCTTCACCTTCTATCCATAGGTATGTGTAAGTTAAGAAGAAAAGATGGGATTAATTCCAAGTGTGTTTTCTACTGCATTTTGTGGGCTTGTTTTGTTGCTTGAAAATAACTTTAACCAGGAAGGTATCGTGGGCCGTCACTGAAGTGCCTCCAAGAAAGACAGAGTCTTATTTTCAAGTAAAATTACATTCCGAAGACTGTCCTAGAAGCCTAACAGCATAAGTAGGCTGGTTTGTAGGCACTGACAGATCTGCCAGGGTCCTTGCTGTTGCAGGGGTTTGCTTTGGTGCCTTTTCTTTCGTATAGATTTTTCAGAAAACGGGCTGCGCGCGGGAGCTGCCGCCTTCGCGCCGCGGGCTCCCCGCCTGAGGGACGGGGCGCAGGAGAGCCCTCCTCCCGCCGGCTTGGCGGCAGATGGCGTTCCCTTCTCGGCCCTCCGCCTTTCTCGCCGGCGGGGAAGCATCTCAGTGTCGCCGGGGCCCAGCGGAAGTTGGAGCTGAGGCGGCCGGTTCGCTGCCGCGCTCGATGGAAGCCGGTGCCGTTGTCTCCGCCTGCTCCCAGCCTTCCCCGCGCTCCGTCAGGCACGCCGGGAGGCGGGCCCGGAGCGCCACGCTGACGGGAGCCGGCGGCGGGGAAGCGCCAGGTCGGTGGTGCGGATTTCTCCGGCGGTGAGGTAAGGGACGGGAGAGTGGCGTTAAAAGGTTGCAGCCAGAAGGGGAGGATGGGGTGTGAAGAAGAAAAAAAAAAAAGAGCAGCTACGACTCCGCCGGGACTCGAACCCGGAACCTTTGAATCCCTTCACCCTCTAGAAGTCCAATGCGCTATCCATTGCGCCACGGAGCCACCTGTTGGAGTCTTTGCACACCGCCCAGAGAGCCTGCGCGCGAGGCTCCGGGGGCGGCGGGCGGTGGGGCCGGGGCGGGCTCCGCCTCAGGCGGTACCGGCGGGTGCTTCGGGTTTCCTCTTGCCCCTAACCGGTATGAAGAGACTGAGTCTCGCAGGCCGCCGTTCAAACGGGTCTGGGGCAGCCTCTACGTGCCGCTGGAGCGCTGCCCCCGGCCGCGACCCGCAGCTCGCTGTTCAGCGCTCGCCAGAGGGCTACGTCCTTATTGCTTGTGAAAGACTGACTTCTTTTTAAAGTTCATCAGTAATCAATATAAAATATTTGTCATCGTCCCACTCGGGCGTTTTCGGTATTCATCCTTACGTTTGGGGGAACATAATTCTGTTCCGCAATTGCCTTATACTGCGGAACTGTTCCTCCAAGCGTCCATAAATTTGTATAAGGAAGTCTTCATGGGATTGGGCCTTTTTACACAGATGAAGGCGATACATTGATGAATTAGATCAAATGATTTTGCTTTAACAAATAGGAACATTTTTCATATTGCAGTTATTTATAATGTGCTTTTAATAGCACTTCACTTCTGGAGTAAACATGAATATTTCAGACAAAAAGCTGTTCAGACATAGCATCAGGGATATGCGAACTGCACCGGGTCCGTTCCAAAGTTATTTGGAACCAAGTTATTTTAACATTGGTGATTTCCAGCATTGTAGGTCTTTAGGGACTGTCTAAATACAGGGGTTTTGGTTCTAAACAATAGCATCTGAATTAAAGGCACCCAGAAAACTGTGGTTATGTTTACTGGGCATCCCACGCACTGCAGCATTTTGCTGGCTTTTCCAGTGCCACATGAGACAACAAAAATACCGTGTGGGAATCTGAAAGACAAGACGGAGGTGCTCAGTAAAAACAGGTCTATGCAATCTGCAAGACACTGCAGCAACTTAATTGTGAGTCAACAGGTAGAGAAATAGGATGTGGGAGTCACACTTGGAAATTAGTGACATTAAAAATCTTCTTGTAAAAGAAGAAAAAAAATAAATTAGGGAAATAATATTCTATTATGTGACAGTATTTTCAATGTGGGTGAAAACATTACGGTATACTTGGATCATTGTTCCAAATACCGTGAATGTCTATTACTAAATCCATTAAAGGGAGCAACAACTGAACTATATCTGTTCTAAAATCACAGTAAAACCCCCAGTGGATTTAGTAAAACAAGATTTTTCCCTTAAAAGCTGTCATTATGGTGTGCAACAAGTCTTTGATGTTACTTTTTAAAATAAAGAGTAAGCATATTAAAAACCCCAAAAGACAAGAGTATGAGGTTATTCATTCTTTAACCCTCCCCAAATCTGAATTCTAAGCCCAGGCAAAGTCTATGGCTTTCTGCTGCTGGGGTGACTCCCCAGCTCAGCTCTCCCACGGCCGCCCCAGCTGGGCTCGGCGAGGGGGCGCAGAGCTACCAGGCACCAGGTCGTGCTGGGGGGCTCAGGGGAGTGAGCTGGGCCGGAGCAGGCAGGGCTGGAAGGTGATCTGCTCTGTAGTGCCGTGGCCTAGGTTATGCAGGAAAACGGTTTTGTGAGAATCTTGTATTTCACTTGATAATAATTTCAAAGTATCAGTATCCATAAGAGTGGAGAAAAACATGAAAATAAGTGCACCCTAAATTCTGAGGAACCAGGAGGCTAATCAAATCCATGTAAAATAAGCTGATTAGGGTACACAATCCACCAGCACTGCACCAAGGGCTGAGATACCAAGTGTAATGAATAACCAAGGTGACTCGGGCAATGAAGGCATATGGGTAGTACGCCCCGTGATTCCGATGAAGTCAGCTAGGGCGCCTGTGGCCAGCAGTGAGCCAAAGCTCATGAGCTGGCTGATTATTAAATAGCTCCTGCAACGCTGCCCGGAAACTGGGGGTGGGGGTGGGTACTGGAAGGGTTCAGTAGTTACAGCACGTTCCATATTGGAGGTACATCCCCCAAGCTAACAAACTCTTGTGGAGCCAGAGCAGTTGTAAACACAGACTGAGAATCGACGAGTTATACAAGATTCAGAGTAGGTCTGATTGAATTTACAAGCTCTGGGTCCATACGGTCTTGCCACAACTGTTCTGTTATGGTCAGAACACTTACAGTGCTCCTGGTAAAGGAATGCAAAGGATGGAAAGTTTAATTTGAGTCCTCAAGGCCCTGCGCTGCATAAAAGAAACATAACTTTTGTTTTTAAAAACTGAGTTGATCTTCAGAATAATAAGCTTAAATTTATGTTTGTGCAACTCAGATAAACCACTTGTAACTAACTAATTGCCATAAACACCTTGTAGTTAGTGAATACCTGGGCACATTTCTTGTGGGGTGAAGCGAGTGTCAGTACCTCACGGATGTGATCTGGTGACGTGGTACCTTTGGACAGGACAGCACTAAATGACTGCAGGTAGTGAAGAATCAGAGTTGCTGTGAGAAGATTAGTTCTGAAGATGTTTGAGTGCAGAATCCTGATACTCACACGACTGTTATTTTCTCTCATATTTTCGTTTTGGTTAGTTGGTTTACACCAGTAGGTAAAAGTTGGCTATGAGTTCTGTTCATGCAGGAAGACTGACTGGGGAAACGTTTGGAAATTTTCCAGAGATACTTCAAGTTATTCAAGTCAGATTTCTTTTTTTATTCTGTAAATGTAGTCTCAATGCAAAGTCCACCTTTCCTTTTGGGCAGCAGATGGAGCTCCTGCATGAGAAACAGGACAGCTCTCGGTTAGTGAACTAACAGAATGTGTTATGTTAGGCAAAAACAACAGATCAGATTAACCTTTGCTGACACCTGGACCTGGATCGGCCCTTTGGACTTTCCCTCTTCTGCGACTGGCTGAAGTCCACTTCTGTTGCAAGCTGACTTTCATCTTGGCTCCTCTTCAGCTTTGTGCTCTGTTTCAGGGAGTAGAAGTTTCTTGGAGTACAGTTGTGCTGGTTTTAGTTACTGGCAGTTAGAAAATTTTTGCTGAACTCAGCTAGGTGCCATTTTGCTAATTTTAAATAGGAGGAGCAACTGAGGTAGGAATACCTTGACACAAGACAGTAAGTGCATCAATGGCAGGCCAAAAATAGCACCATCCTATAGCACTCTTCCATTGATTAAAAAAAATAATCTAGAATTGTGAAATTGAAGTGTTCTTCGAGAGACTTTTTACAACTTGGCTTTCAGCATTAACTTCTGTCATTAGGAAAAAAAAAGCACTTGTACTGTATATATAATTAATTTTGGTAAGGTTTGAACTGCAGTGAATTTTAGTGAACTTTAGTGAATAAGGCAATTTCCAAATTTACAGAGCTTCCACAGATGTTTGTTGGGAGTACCATCATCTTTCTCCAAGAACCTTTATAGTAAATGCACTTGTTGAGAGCAAGAGGTCATAGAAGGCTGCAGACAAAAAAGTTGTCATGTATAGGTTACCTAAACGGGACCCTTGCACAATCTGTACATTTTGGGTTCTTTTCTTTCTCTCCCTTGAAGTGGGGATTATTACAATGCTACTGCTATAATGATTCATCTGTGTAGTGCAGCAAGAGATAGCACTCTTTGAACTGGTGGGGAAAATGCGGGGATGCACAGGGCCTGAGGATACTGAAAAGAACTTTTTCAGGGAGGGTTTCTTTCACTAGTTTAAAATGTGATTATTTTTTATTTATTTATTTTCTTAGCATGAAGATAATTGCTTCACGTTGTAGATGCTTCTGCATCTCTGCCTCTTCCTTAGTGGCGACTGTAATCTCCATGTGACTATCAGGGCACTGGAGAATTACCCCTCTTTGTTTGTCAGGCTGCCGGCAGGAAGACGGCTGTTAAGAAGCTCTTCCAATTACCTTATTTATGGCTGTTGTTGGTCTGATACATGTTCTGTCCTCTCAAGTATATTTGGGTAGGTAGGAGTAATTCCCAAGGGCAGTGTCTTGAGGAGTTGGGGGGACGTTAGCCATCATGCCAAATCACTCCTACAAGACAGTACAATGTTAATTCTACAGCCAATGTTAATTCTATATAGCTCTGTTAACAGAGCAGCTGCTGCAGAGCTGTCTGTGAGATGAATACAGTCTTTTGACAGAAAGTTTGAACCTCTTCCCTCATGTTGCGTAAGTAATTTTTTAATAGTAATTTTTAAATACCTGGTGTGCAATCCATGGATCTTCGTCATTGTTTTGTGTGATGATGCAATTAGTGGAAGAGCCTAGGAACTGACTGGTGCCATTTGCAGTTCATTATTACTTGCTCAAATTCCTTCTAATATCTTCTTTTGGAATAAATGCAAAAAATTATATTTATATTTTCATCATTCATATTTACAGTTTTATTATGTAATGTATTTATGTACCACACATTTGTTATTAATTTATTCTTTATTTGTTATGATTGTTTTGTTTCTACATTTATTGTTATATTTTCTTCAGAAAGCAAAGTACATAAAACCAGGTGTCTGCACTGACTTTGGTTTTGTGAGGGTTTTTCCCCATGTTTTGCCTGCTTCCTGAACATGCACGTCTGGAGGCCATTCATTGCAATGGTACAGACTGATGGCCAAAGGAGCATTTTTAATAAATGCAGGTTATTGCAGTCATGGTCAAGAGTGCTTTCTTCATATCGCACAAGGACGAAAATCATGACTACAAGGTGCTTTTTCATCCTTAATTCCCATTGACATCCTTTCTGACATTGCTGTTGACTGATTTCACTGAAAATAACTGGAGCATTAGCACCTTGCAGGAGATCCTCAACACTTCCAGAAATCAATTTCAGTAATCACGCATACAGATGTGGGGTTTTTGTTTTTTTTTTTTTCCTGGAGGACTAAAGTGGCAAATGCTTGACAAACATTTACTTCAAGAGTGCTCCCTATTAATGCAAAACCCATGCAGAGTCACGTGGAATCTCTCTGAGCATTGCGACAGGACATTTGGAGAAGTTCCAGCTAGTGCCTCTTGCCAAAAGTGACATACATCTGACTTCCAGAGAGCTGGGAGTCTGTTTCAAGACAATTTCAACATTTTCTGTTGTTAATTGGATCTGTTTTATCATCAGGGGGTATCAAATTTTGCTTCAGAAATGCATAAGATTTGTGTCAAACATCCTTCAAAAATGTCTGAAGCGATGCCTCCCTTTCACTGTATAAAGCTATTATTTAAAAGCCCCCTTTTTGTTATTCTTAAAATCACAATTTATGAGTGTTTTTCATAATTCTATGCTTGTTTTCCAGTGGGAATTTGCTTTGCAAAATTATTTCTTCCTTGTTTGGCGGGCCTCTTCTACTTTGAAATTTTCTGTCCATGTTCCATAGTTTAACACAATAAGAATTAGCTACTAGGATCTTTTCAGTGGTGCTGTATAGTTCTGCATGTCACTCATCTTGTATTTCACTGCATTTCAGAAGCATAACTTTTTGTGCATTTCTGTTGCCAAAGGAGAGCCTATCTATGTTATTCTGAAAAGATGGTCTTTTGCTTTTTATTAACATTCCAGGTTTGGTGATAAGCCCAAGTTTCTCATTTCTCAAACTGTTTGTCGTGCAGCTCTTTTCAGTGTCCTTTTGTCTACTTTCGTCAGGCGTTACTCTGTGCAAAGTACTCATCTGTGATGCATTTTGGATGAGTTTTCTTAACTACAACTACCCTTGATCTTTGGCCTCCCTACATTAGGATTTCTGGTTGTGTTGTAGCTTTTCTTTTTTTTTTTTGCTTGGTTCCACTTTTTGTGTGTGTGTGAAATCCTAGACACATGATTTCATTCACCTTATTTTTCTGTAAGCATTTGTTCTTCATCTTAAGGTTGTCTCTTTGGTATTATGAAACTGTATCTAATCTCTTTTTATGTTATTTGTAATTTTCAGAGCAAATAAAGTGATAAGCAACACCTATTTTTGTCTCAAGTTAATCCTCAAATTTATGGGGAATACACCTCAGTTTCCCAGAATCACAGTCACAGGGATTGGAAGGGACGTCTGGAGATCATCTAGTCCAACCCCCCTGCCAGAGCACGTTCACCTAGAGCAGGTTGCACAGGACGGCGTCCAGGCGGGTTTTGAATGTCTCCAGAGTCGGAGACTCCACCACCTCTCTGGGCAGCCTGTTCCAGTGCTCTGTCACCCTCAAAGAAGGTCCTCCTCATGCTTAGATGGAACTTCCTATGTTCCAGTTTGTGCCCATTACCTCTTGTCCTATCACTTACCTTAAGTGCCAAAGCAGTCTTAAAGACTACATCCTTAAGTTAGTAATTATCAAAGACAAAGTTGACAGTGCAAAGTTTTGTTCTTGTCTTACATTTTGAAATCGAGGTGTAACCATCTGGGCTTTTATTTTTTTTAAATTAATGTCAAGCCAACAAGTATTTACACAGTCTAGTTGTTCCTTTAAAGCTTTTCAGATCACACTGTAGCTCAGCTGCTCCTGTGCAGTTCAGAAGAAAAAGTATGTATCTGTGGTCTAGTGATTTAATCCTGAACTTCTGGATTCTTACTCCAGCCATGCTACTACCTTGCTGTGTGACTGTAGGCAGTCTGCTCCATTTTTGTTTCTGTAAAGTATAGACAGTAGATGCTTTCTTATTCCACGTGGTGTTGTGCAAGTTAGTCATCTGCAAGGTAACTTCAAAATTTTGAGACCAAATTTCCTCTGGAAAATACCTTATTTTGTTTACCACTTTCCATATATCAAACCCGAATGGCAAAAGATATCTAATAGAATCTACCCAGAGGGTTTAGCAGCTTTTCAACAAGTTTCCCTTCTCCTTTGTTCAGGTTTACTAAATGCTACTGGGTGACTGAGTTCTCCTGTTGCTTGTTTATTCAGTTGCCTCCTCAGCTCAGTTACTTGGTTCTTCATTTTGTAAGAATGAAGCAGTTGTATTGTCCAGATGAACTTAAGACACTGATAAAGATTATGCTGCCTCTGCCAGAGTTTACTTAGAAAACAAATACTAGAAAACCAACAGTCGGTATATAGATTTGCTCTCTAGACTTCCAAAATAATGGAGTGGAGTAGGACATGTTTCTCTAGCATATGACCTAAGGTGTAGTACTTTGAGATTATTAATATAGAAATTTTGCTCACTGTCAAGTATGCAGCTTAAAAACAAGAATTGGGATATACAATTAAAGGATAATGAACCTGAAACAATCTAAAAAAAATTCCTTCTCTACTCCTGCACTGTTCAAATGCAGTATTTTCTTCCCCTCCGCACCCACGTGCTCTGGGAATGATGTGCAGTGTTTAAAGCAGTGGGTGCAGTGCAGTCATCTTCTTCAGTGCAGATAGCAGGAAGGTTTTGTAAGTAAAAACGCTGGGTTAACTTCTGCTTTCATTTGTATCATTCTGACTCTAAACTAACAAAACCAAGACAGTGGAGTTATTTCAAGGCTATATCAATGTTAGTAAGAGTATAATTTGGCCCAGAGTGCCTCGCTTTTTGTAATGGACAGAGTTGGCACGATGCTCACTTTAACAGAGAAAATGCAGGTGACTTTTGCCAACTTTTCCTTTGAAGATGTCCCTGGTTAATAAATCAAGGCTTTAAGTGTTGTCATTACCTTTCTTTCAGGGGAAAAAGCTTTTCATCTGCATTGATTGGGACCTCCTCTGAATAGGGATAGGAAGAGAAATGGCTGCAAACTGGTCTCTTTGATGAGGGGTACTTTAATATTATGGCATTTATTCTTCTTTTTAAATTTCTCAGAGCGTGGCACTAGTACTGTGTGGACTATTTTTCTTGACAGTTAAAAGTTATTGTGGGGTCAAAGCGTCCTGTCAACTGTTTGATCATTGCTGGGTAGTGAGTGTGTCCCTAAGGTTGGTTGTGTGTAGTCAGTGCCATGTCTGGAAAGAGCTTACTAAGTATGTTCTAAAAGGATGAAGAGCTTTTATTCTTGATTAAATTTTGCTTTTCACTCAGTTATGAATATGAGTAACTGACTCAGCATACCATGTGAATACTGACTCTGATCTAATTGCAGAAACAATACTATTTTAAAATTCTGTCCTTTTGTCAGTCTTTTAATTACAAATATTACACAGGCTAGGAATCTAGCCCAGAATTATATATATACTCCTCTCTTCCCTTCCCCAACAAGTTTTTACTAGATCTATTTCAAATGTATGTTGATTTTACTGTACTGGAAATTTTCAGCAAAATTATCCCTCTGTGGATTTTTAGAACCAGCAAATACGGATTGTATTTTAAAGGTTTATTTGTAAATTTGCTTTATCTACTTGAATATTCACTTAATGGAACTGTATCACAATTTATGAATTTGATTTTTGTAGCTAAACACAGTGTCCAATATGAGGTAATGGACTGGGTGCCAGGAATTCCCAGATTCTAACCCTGTATTTGTCTTGGCCTTGCAGTATGGCTTGGCAAGCCATTTACATTTTCTTGTAGGTGAAGTGAGGGTGATTATCCAACTCAGTGTTCTGCAGAATTTTAGCTCCATAGTATTGCTATGGAATTGTCTAACTCTTCAGTCAGTACCCATAGCCTTCTAACCCTATGCCGACATTCTTCATCTTTCTCACCTTTTTACTCCCACTTGGCGAGTGTGAAGGGAGTGTGGCTGAGCACCTGACCCTGCACAGGCACGATTGTGCAGAGAAGATGCTCAGCAGCTTGTGGTTCTCACACACACAGTGGACAGGGAAGATGATGAAGCACCTGTAGTACAAAGGAGTTATCTGTGGATACTCCAGCTCCTTTGAACCGAAAGGTGTGGCTTAATGGGGCATCACCGCTGTCATAGGCCTCTTGCATTCCTGCATGCTATCTGCCAAGTGGGAAACAAAGCTCGTCCCGTATTACAGGAGTTACAGAAATTTCAGATTTACTTCTTGTGAAAATGAGCATTCTCTTTCATACAGGTAGAAATCTGAAATTATTTTCATAGTAAGCAGTCAGAGAAGACTTTAGATGTTTTTTCTGATACTAGAGTGTAGATCAGAGATGCACAGGAGTAGACTGAATCTTGCGTCATAGGGGCAAACAGAGACCCTGGTGGTCATGCATAAGCTAGATATGGATGTGATGAATGGTATGAAGCAGAAGTGGGTCTGTGGTCAGTGTAATGATACTTCGATGAAAAGGAATGGTATACCTTTTTGATACTTTGGATGTAGAGTAAACGGGAACAAATGAGTTTCAGATTCACAAGTGGGTGATGTGTACCATATGGGTTAACTCTGAAACTTAATTTTCAAATTTTATAAATTATTATCCACAACATTGTCAAAAATTCTTGTTTAGAATTTACAGTTGTATTACAGCTAGCTATTTTCTCCATGGATTAGGAAAAAATTTCATATATAGGATGAAGTGTATTTACCATATTATATGTGTTTTTCCAAAAATAACATTTTTAATGTTGTCTTTTTTTTTTTTTTTTTTTTTTTTTTGAAAGATAGCTGGAGATTATTTGCTATGTGGGTTATTGGTAATGATAGGCAGATGGGGAAGCTGTGATTTTGATTCTGTTTGGGTTGCAGTCTGCTGTAAATTCTTCTCTGATGAAAAAGTGAGGAAATTCACTTTAACAGAATTAAATTAAAGGCTGCCAGCCAAATGCTTAGTTCTAGTTGTTGCCGTGACCTGCATATAAAGAATACAAGCAGCTTTTCATGTGAAAAGAGCATATCTGTCTTTTTTCCTTTATTTCCAAAAGAATTTATTATTAAATGTTATGTGAATACATATTTTTATGCTTAAATAACATATCTTGTCAGTTTTCTATCACATCTCCAGTTTGTAGAGCCTAGAGGTGTGCAGTGATCAAACATTCTGTAACAACAGCTTCTATCATACTGAAGAGTACATATATTAAATGTAAAAATCCTAAAAGAAGAGTGAAATCCAAGCAGATTTCTACCCCTAAACCCTTGGCTATCCTCTTTAAGTGTATCATGATAGTGAATACTGTTAGAATGGATCTAGTTTTGCTGGGAAAATTGGAAACTTCTGTATCCCTGCAGTGGCATTATTATAAACAAGGTAGTTGTGCTCACTGCTATTTGGAAGGTTCCTGAAGGTTACCTGGTACCTTGACCCCACCTGGTACCTTGACCCCATACATGACATATACCGTAGGACATCAGCCTTTTGAGGTTTAGCATAAGCAAATATGACGTTGAGTGACCATATGGCAGGAATTAATTTTCTCACGTAGAATAATTCCTGTTAAGACCCATACCAAAATTGACAGCCTTACTCAGAGGGACCATTCAGGGAGTGTCAAGGTGTCTAGTGCTTCTCCCTGGGCATGGGGGTGAAGTGGCCACCTTGTGGGAGGTGGGCTCTGGCTAAGGAGCTGACTGAGGAAAAGGAGCTGTGAGAGGCTTTGTACCATCAGGGAAGAAAGAAGAGATCAACAGGAAATCAATTGCAAGATGGAGAGGTCTGAAAGCCTTGTTATTTCTAGCAACAGAAGAGAAGGCTCCTTCTCTGCCTGCAGAGCTGCAATTGCAGAATGAGTGTGGTGCCCTGGGAAGAAGTGAAGATGAACAAAGACCATCAGGGGAGACATCAGAGCCGGCTGAGCCTGAACCAAACATCAACAAGAAGAGTAAGAGACAGCTGACAGGTATTGAAGATTCCCATTTGTAGGGAACAGAAGCACCTGTCTGCTACCCTGATATGATGTTTTGGGATGTTTGCTGAGTGCTGGGGCTTGGATCCAGGATACTGCAGAGACTGTCAAGGCTTGTCTGGTCCTTAGACTTTTGACCCTTGCTGCGTGTCTGTGTGGGCACAAGGACATAGCAGGAGAGACTGTGAAGCTCTGGGGCTGAGGGTGAAGGATACAGGGGCCCAGGTGTCTCTTCAGTCCTTTCAGTGAGAAGAAGAGGCTTGGATAGGAGAGAATACGTCCTGAGGAAGGGTTATCATAATCTAAAAAGAAGTGATGACAGGGGATCAGTGAAGAGGTGTCCTTATGATGGGGGAGGATCCCACTCTTCCTCTGTGAAAGCAGCACAGCAGGGGGGCTATCTGAAGTGCCTGTACATGAATGCTTGCAGTATGGGAAGCAAACAGAAGAGGAATTGGAAGCTTGTGCACAGTTGGACAACTAAGATCTCATTGGGATTATGAACATTAGAAATAGCATAGCAATTACCTGGAATGTATACTTTGATTGTGACTTTCTGAGTAATTTCTAGCCTTTTAAAATCCAATTTAATGACATCAAATGGTTTTGTAAAACAAGATCGATTGCAGAATTCCAGTTGTAGGTAGGCTGACTCATGGTTAAGTGACGTGGTCAAATACATCTGCCAGTCATGAGCAGAGCCAGGTCAGTTCTGAGTTACCTGTCTGGCATTCTACTCTATCCTTCTTTTTCTTATTTTCCACTCAAAAAAATGTGTAATAAAGGTGATTATATAATGTAGTTTGACTAATATTTTCAGAACTGTAGATCTGCCAAATTTATTGCTGGTTACAGTAGATTATGCTCATTATTTGGGGCAGATTTACCATCTTGTACGGGCCAACTTGAAATTTGGCTAACTTGTATTACAGTTGCAAGACTTAATTTACCATGTATTGAAGATAATAGATGTATCTGATCAAAGTGAAAATAGCAAAGTTCCCCATACACCAATTAAATTAAAATTTGCTCTCAAGAGTCTTTGTTGGAATGACTACATAAATAGGCAGCTGCATTGTATACTGGTATATTATAGTATAGAATATTAGAGTTTATCAGTGCTTCAAGACTGACAGATTAAAAAAAATATGCTTTGTATCTGTAAACACAGTATATTTGTTTTGGAAGTCATTTAGATATTGTTTAAGTGAATGCCATGTCACAATTTTACAGTTAGCTTAAGAGCAGAACACCGAACTTAGAATCTGCACTTCTGTAATCTATTTGTAAAACTTTTTTCTCTGTTTTAACAGCCATAGTGGAAGAACATGGTAGTAGCAAGTGATTTTTATAGCTAATTCTTGCTTAATCATTGTTTCATATTCTTCCTTCCAATTTTTGTCTCATAAAACTAGTCATTGAGGTTAATGCAATTTATCACCCTGCAGAAGTTACAATATGAAGAAACAAAAAAGCTGCACATCAAAGGCTCTTCTGTGCAGACACAAAGGCTTCTTTGTGATGAATGTGCAGAGTTAGCTCTGCCACTCTAAATCGGTGGTGAATTTTCCTCGGTTGTAGCACTGGAGTAAAATAATGTCCTTTGTTCTTTTAGGGGGCTTTACTTTTATTTCCAAAATGCTGTCAGGCAGTAAGCATTGACTTAACAACCCAAAAAATTCATTTCCTGCTTTCAGAATTGTGATATACTTTTACATATAAATTTATCTTGGTTTATTCAAATTAGTAATAGGTACACTGGTCATTTCTGCAGCAAAGTGAAACAAGCAGCTTCCAGAGTCAGTGATATCTGGAAACCATAGGATTCACTGATAACAACATCTTTTACTTTTTTGCCATCACCCTCTATAGAAATAATGTATATGTTGTTGTTATTGCAATACATGACTGCTATTTTTTTTTAATATTTGAGTTTTCAACTGTTAGAGTGTGGAATCCAGAGAAATAGTCTGAAAAATCTGAAAGAAATACTATCACGACCCCCATCCAAAATTACAGAGAGATTTGGGTAGACATTTACACCCGGATAGAGGCTCAGGGACATTTCAATCAGATTTTTATACACGTGGCCTTTGTTCCCCAAGCTTGCTACAAAATTATCACTCGCTTTTGTTAGTGTTGTGATGACAAGGTATTCTATTGTATGTGTAAAAATGGAAATAATGCTTCTTAATTTACCTTCAAGCACTAATCCTATTCAAGGGTAGTTTGGAAGGGAAATGGGCACTTTTGGTATTTGGTATTAATTGCTATGTACTTGGTATTAGTTACATAGAGGCCTTACGTTTTTTGACTGACAATTTTGCATCTTGTTTTTTGGCAATACAGTTATCTACTAGAGATAGATATATGTTTTATGTTACTAATCAGAATGAGAAGAGAGTGAAACAGCATTTGGTGAAAGTGTGAGAAATGGTATCTCCAGGCAGGCTGGACAAGTAACGTACACACTGAGTTAAGACAGGATAGCAGAACCTGGCAGAGGAGTTACTCTGGAATCCTTGGAAGATGTAAGAATACAGTAGAATGGCCAGGTGGACAAAAGAAGGAGCAGAGGAGAAACATAAAGACCTGGGTGGGCTGTGGTGAAAGAGAATAATGTTGATGGTGTTAATAAAGCTTTGGTAGGGGAGTGACTTTGGTTTGATATTGTTCTTTCAGGGTCATCACTCCTGCAGTGCAGAATGGGGTTGGAGTGAGTGTGCAGCTAATTCCTAGTAGAACGTGATGAAGTCAGTCCCCAACAGCCTGTACTAGTTTGCTTCTTCATAAAATCAGAAATTCAGATTGTTTTGCAATCTCTGTGCTGGCAGAGCTTTTGTGACATACATCTAGCATGGGAATTTACACCTGCAAGCCATATATAGCTTAACTTTAATATACTTCCATAAACGATAAAATCATTAGTTTTCAACTCATGGATTTTAACAGTCCTGACTTCATACCTCTCTTCGTTGGCATTATACCTAAAAGCAGTCTAGTGACCTGTTCTTTTGCACCAGGAGATACTGGTTCATTATGGTCCCAGTAAGGAAGATACTCAGGCTGTGAAGTATTGCTTAAAATACCATTTATTGGTGCTAACACTGTAAAGAAAAAGGATAGTGTGGATAATTTTACGTCCTTCCAGATGCTGAGTTGTGTGGTATCGAACAGGTCCGAAATCAGAGCCCAGCGTGCCGGGCAGATCCTGTCCATGGAAAGGTCAGCTGCTGTTTTCGTCTTTTGAGCTCTTACACAATTTTCTTAAAATGAATTCTAGTTCTCATTTCTCCTGTCAAACAGAAAGACAGTTCACGTGAGAACTGTTTGCTGCACTTTTAAATAAAGACAAGGACACACGGGGGATGCCATTGCGAGTGGGAGCTGCCTGCAGGCTCCTCTGTTGGAGCTGGCTACCTGGCTACGTTTATCCCGCAGCCAAGGGAAATGTGGCACAGAGCAGAGCACAGGTCTGACAGCCAGGCTGTACAGGCAGCGCAGCACTGGCCTGCGCCTGTTACGCAGATCGCTAACTCCTCAATACAGTGGTCTTCTGGTCAGGATCAATACACCTGTGACGGAACAAAAAAATCACTTGGATAAATAATTCCAGTGATGCAATTATACATCTAGGTTTTGAGAGGATAAATGTTTTCAGGGCAGATAGACAGCCCAGGTGAGCGGGGAGAGATCCTAACTGAAACTCCTAAGTGGCTTCTATAATCAAATAATAATAATACATGATAAAATATAATGTGATGCCTGGAGTGGATAAGTTTACCTTGCCCTATTAATCTGTTGAACTCTGGACTGGTGGAGGGTGTTTTGAGCTTGTGCACGGTTTCACATTAATGTAAACATGTCAATTTTGTTGTTGTGTGGGGCGTTTTGTGTTGTGGTGGGTTTTTTTAAAGTTTTTCTTGCAGTTTATAAGTAAACTTTTTTTGAAGAAATTTTTCGTAAGAAATATTTTTTAAGAAATAGCCTGCAAAACTCTCAGCTGAAAAAAGGAACTTCTGTGTTTCATAATGGCCCATTGGCAAATGGTTGGCATATTTTTCACCTAGTAGAACAGTAATAATAATAATTAAAAAATAAGGTGTGAAAAAGTTCACTCAACACAGTATACAGCTTCTCCTTGATTTGGGGGGGTGGAAAGAAACTCACTGCTCAGTTATCGTCACTGTGATTCATCAGCTGCTGTCTTCCAGGCAGGTCCAGCTGCTGATTGGGCACAGGACTTCTCAAGGTGTGTCTTTTGCCAAGAAGCTTTTGCATTTTAAGAGTGTATAATAGACCATGATAACCTCCTCCTATGGTAAGAACTATTATATGTATATTTATTAATCAGTACCGTCTTATCATTATGAACAGTGCTCGCTGGTTAATAACAAATAATTAGGTGTGCTAGCAGATGTTTCCAAAACAACTTTTTGTGGGTTTAAAATTTGGAAAGATCTTAATGTTGGATCTTAATTGTGGCAGTTATTCCTCAGTATGCTAGTACTGGTTTTTAAAATTCAGAGTGGAAAGAAATGTGATTAGATAATAGTAAGGGGTATTCTCGAATCCACAGAGAATAAGATAAAAAAATCTTCCTTGTAATAATGTAATATTTTGAGAGACAAATGTTTATAATAAGATTTTACATGGTCTGCATTTTTCATAGAAATTGTATGGGTTAACTATTTGCAAATTAAGTAATACAGGGAATCTTTCTTCTCGTGTTGTATTATGTTCAGGGCAATTTTATTTTTTCAGACATCTGAATTGGTTTTATATTTTTTTTGGCAATTTATCAATCTAAATTATTTGGAAGATAAAATTAATCTTACTTGAATGTATCTTTTCAGCTGCCTTTGAAAAAAATCCAGGAGAATCTTAAGGAAAAATACAGGAATATGTTGACTAAATTTTTGTTTTGTACATGATCATGTTATGTCGACTTTACTATCAAATGAACAGATGCAATGATTGCTTTGAGAGGGACACAGAGGGATTGAAAAGATTTGAAACATGCTATGTAGACTAGTTTGCCTGTAAATGTCTGTGTTCTAACACTGTTGGAGTATGATAGAAAAGGCTTAGGAAAACAGCAGCTGTAATAGCCCGTCGGGGTAATGTCTGCTTTCGCACTTTTACAGCAGTAGTGCTTAGAGCTCATTTCACATGACTATACTTGTTTCTGCTCTTGGAAGAATGTTGCAGTCATGGCACAAGCATCAGCTTCTTTGTGAGGGATGATACAGTGAGCCATACTAAAAAGAGGTTTTCATTTTAATGTTGTGGCAGTAATGATCTTATTTTTAGCAAATATTTAACTGAAAACAAACAAAAAACCTTTTAATGATAAATTACTCATTTTAAGCAGAGGTGTTTAAGATGTAACTCACCAAACTGTGTCAAAAATTCAAGGATTTTCTTAGATAGTCAAAGGTTTTTTGCTATTAAGTTACATGGATTGGGTTCTAGTGCTTCTGCATGTTTCTTACTTTTGGAGCACCAATTTTGTGCTTTAGAATAATAGGATCTTGTTCTTTATGTACATCAGGAGCATCTCCACAGTTAGTAATGTTATGGAGTGGATTTTTTTTTCCTCAGAATTTTAACTCTCAGCCCCAGTCAACACCAGAGGGTGCCGAAGTGCAATACTATATTCACAAATTCCTAGTAAAATAGTTATATACATAATACATGTTTTCTAAACATTGCTGTTTTGATCTCTCGCTGCCTTTTCTTGTTCACATGTTCACCACCATGATACTGTAATACCAGAATGCCCCTGGTTCTAGGTTTCCTTATAATGATAGCAACACATTCCTCTCACCAGCGGCTGGCACTGTCAGAGAAAGATTTTCAAGTATGCAGATAAACTTTACTTAGCTACAGCAGCAATGTGTGTCATGTCCTTGTCTTGCTTGTCCTGGCTTTAGTTCTATATGCAAGGGTCAGAGGTTGTGGTTTCTATTTCTATATGCCATGCTGTCAGCAAAGGAAGAAGTTAGTAAGAACTTTGAAATGCATTCATCGTTCTTAGGCAACACCTCATGGTGGAATTACTTTTACAATTCCCTTATTTATGTGATGTTTTTGTGCGGACTGAAGCTTTTAGGATCCACCCGCATTCCTCTGTTCAAGCTCATTTCCTCAAAGTCTTGCAGCTAGCATATTTCAACACAAGGGGAACCAAAATACAAGTACTATTGATAGAGGCACTTGCATTTATGATCTTAGAAATATGACTTCAAGAAATGAGATGTTGTGCCTTTGTTCCTTGGATGGCAAAAATTCTAAGATACACTGACTGAATGGCATATGTTTTTAGATTGTCTTTACTTTCAAAAGATAAAGAATACCGTACCTTACAGTCCCTGCTGCTGAACTGCTGTGTATTTCTGAAGTCAGTTGTTGTTCATGAACCAGCTAGGGGAAGATACATGTCTCTGGCTAAAGAATGCTCTTGGACAGTATTTGTCAGACTTGAGTCAAGGGAAATCGCTGAGCCACTTACAGTCATTATAATGGTAGAGCAGATTAGTGAATGTCCTCTATGTGCACATGCATTTGATCAAGTGCTCCTAAAGAAGCAAATGCGTCTTTGTGTCTTCCTCTTTGGTCACTCTCAATAATAAACTAAGTTCAAATAATACAGTGCCAAGTCTAAAATTCTTGAAAGTGACCATTAATTTCATGCCCATAATAATTATTTTTTTTTCTGCCACAGAAGCTGATTGTACAATCACCAGTGCCAACGTCTGGACACTACTACCTCATTTGTAGCATTGAAGATACATATCTAAGTGCATTTTTGTTTCCTGCAGTAAGTTACACCTCCAAATTGTGCAAGGATTGCATAATCCTTTGCAGTGGATTATATGGTTGGAATTATAATTAGATGCCAGGCTAAGGACTCTTTTTGTCATATAAAAGGGTTTCTGAAAAGAAGGAAAATAATCTAGTCACTGTTGGAGTCTTTTCTGTATATTTCTAATGAAAGGCCTGTCACTTTATTTGGTGGAGTAGTGTCATCAGATTAGTGCTGCTTTCTTAACTGTGTCTAATCTCATTTGATTCAAGCATCGTGAAATAAAAAAAAAAATCAATGTAGCATAGGTTTGTTTTGAAATAAAGGGTGAGAGTTAGTAAATCAGTAAACATCAGTTCATCATGTTTAATTAGCTAACAGTGATTTTCTGAAGCTATTAAGCAGGATCTGAGCTAGCAAATTGGATGTAGGCTTATTAAGTTATAGGGAAGTTCCGGTGTGGAAACTGGAAACTTTAAATCTGACTCTGTTTTCCTTTATACAGTTACATTCTTTTTTCATTTAACAGAAAATTAATTAGAAAAAAGTTTGTCTATATATTTTCGGTAGCTCCTTCAATAATATGAAACATATCTTTTAGTCCTCTTCCACCAAGCTATGAAATAAAGAAGATTAATATTTGCCTTCATCTTTGGATCATTTGCAGCAAATAAAAGATCATAAACAACTCATAAATTCCTTTACATATCAATATATCATAATGCAAATCAAGTGAACTTTGCAGTGTTAGAGCAGTGACCTTCAACCAGACTCTGAGTCAAGAATTTCTGTTTCCAAGGCTTCTCTTTCTTGCTGAGTATTGTCCTGGCATAATGTATAGATCTTTTGTGGCGTGTTGTTTGCTGGAGAATGAATGAAGGCCCTCTGGCTCATTTATCCTACTGTCTCACTTGGGATTTGAACTACGTTGCCAGAAAAGAAATTCCAGTGCTCTCACTTTCTGTTCTGATCCTCTCATCATTAGGCTTGCTATACCAATTCCTTGTTGCATGAATATTTTTTCAACTGTAGAAACTAGTGGTAGTTTTGGAGAGTCAGTGAAAGTTGAGTGGTTTGGAACAATAGCTAACATTTACTGAATATTGAATGATAAACATCTTGTATCTTGGAATGAGAAAAAAATCTGTATTTTTAATAATTTCATTTCACTTCCTCCATACACTGTCTTTCTTTTTTCAGTTTGGTTGGTCTCTTTTTGTATTGTCCTTGTCTCAAACAGTTGAAATTAGGGCTATCTGATGTATTATCACAACACTGACATAAAAAGTATAGTAGACTGAAAAGGGTTGTAGGTTGTTTGGGGGTGGGGGTGGGGTAGAGTGTTGGGATGTTAGATTGTTCTTTTTTTAAAAAAAAAGACTCATTTTGTGTGCAGGCAGATACCGTTTAAGAATACTGGTATCAAATATAACCGTCTTGATTTCCAAATCAAGGAAATAGGAATTTCCGTGGAATAGATCATGGCTTTTTTGTTCACTACAGATAAGAGTTTATACATAATTATTAAAAGGCTTTCCTTGAAAAATTATTAATTTGAATTTATAATTATACCCAAGAGGGGGTAGTTTCATTATGACCATTGAGATTGCACATAAGTTCTGGTTTAAATTGTGTATTTACAGTATAAGTACACTGATTTGTATGTGAAGTTCATTTTACAGATCCAGAAATATGGGTAAACATCTAATCTGGTGCACATTTTGTTAATGGGGTATGGAACAAACTCCATTTCAAACATTCTTTAGTGGGAATGCATGAGACATTTTTTGTAATAAAGAATGATCTTTTGTGCAATTATCTTTAATGGGATTATGTCACAGAATTGCCTTGTATTTATTAACCTCCTGTTAGATCTGGATAGCTTGCTGAGAAAATAATATAACCCTGTTTTGACAGAATGCACTTTTTAGACAGTTTTTGGGAGAACAGAATAAAATCTTTTACGAATTTTCTTTCTTGAATTAATTATCTAAGAAATGGCAAGGCTGTAACCTGTATAGTTTGCAGCCTTATTAATTGATGTTATTAGAGTAAATGGGTTTTAGTAACTTTAAAGAAAACCTATTATTACTTACCATAAAGTTTAGGATTTTTTTTTTTTCCCATTAAAGTTCCCCAAAATATCACTATGACTCTACTGAAGGTACGAGCTGGCTGGGGCGTCTCTGCACCTTACATCACTGACCGATAGCTGAGGTAATTGTCTCAGTCTGAGAAGCAGAGTTAAGGAGCATCAACAAAATTGGCACAGAAGAATATTTGGAAAGCCTGACATTCAGCTGTAGGGAGGGCTGCTGTTATTAACAGACTGTAACACTGGTCAGGGGATAGCTGCATCAATGCTCTGAAATGGTAACTGAATATTCCATTCTACCAGAGATCTTCTGTGTTCATCTCTGTAACAGTACCTATTTTCTCCAGAATGAGAAACATCTAGGATTTTTAAGTTTTGAATAATCAATATGTAGATAGTTAATACCAAAATTATTTTTAGAAATATTGATCCCTACTCCAGAATCCCTAATTTCCACTGGCATCTCTGTTTGATGCCTGTCTTTCAGAGATGTTCTGTACCCATATCTTTGAGGACTGGTATCTGTGATTTCTTCTTTAGAAATCAAGTCTGATTGTTTTACTGTTATCTCTAAACAACTAAAAAAACTTAAAATCCAGTTATGGCTTCAGCTTTTTCTGAACTTGCTGCTTCTTTATGGCATTGGCAAAGGACATTATAACCAGTTATTTAAAGCAATTGTAAAATGACATAGCTCATCGTTCTGGAAAATGCTAAGTGGTGAAAATCCATTGGAAGCTTTGTGACACAGTGGACATAATATAATCTGGAAAAAGTGGCAGGAACATCGATGTTTCATTACACAGTTAAAAGACTAAAAATGGGGAGATTTTTAATCCTAAGTTTCACTGTAAAGTAGTCGATCGGTATATTTTAGACTGATCTGCTATATTTAAATCTATGATCCATGTTTGTTTGAACCTCAGTTGTATTTCAGCAGTATACTGTCCTGTCTTTTTCTTATCCTACATCACAACTGTCCAGAATACTAACAATTTTTAAAAAATCCCACACCTCTGCTATTAACTCTCCCTTAAGACCTGACAAAATAAAGCTAATCAAAAAACTACCTTGAAGAAGGCATCACTTTACAGGGATTCAGTCAAAAGACAGCATACCAACTGATGTAATTCAAATGTGGAGGTTTCTTTTTTTAAACAATAGGGAGAAAAATTATTTATTTAAAAATTGTAAACCTATTATCTAGCCAAGTGTTGATCTAGTTAGTTCTAGAGGAATTAACATATTTACAGACTCTTCCACTGGTAAAACTGCACTATTGCTCATGTAATGGTGGGGGGGGAGGAACAAGGAAAATTCTAGTCATTCCTGTGTGTCAGTTTTTTCTCTGATCATGCTTTACTGCAGGCTTATCAGATCTTTGTTTTGGCCTGTGCTAGATTCCTGTTCTCTGTTCTCTTTACTAACTGCAGCTTAAAATTTTCTTGATGTCTTTTCATCTGGCTGGTTTTAGCTTCTGTTTTTCTTCCTCTTTACTGCATCTCACATATCTCTGTGCCTTTCTTATTAATATGCAGTTTATTTCCTACTTTTTGAAAATACTTTTAGGAAGACTTCTCTAGAAATGGAGGAGTCTATGAACCTGTAAGAGGGAGAGTAAAAAGCAAAAGGACAAGATGGTTTGAGGAGGGGGATTAAAATAGAGTTGTTTAGTTATACCTAGAGAGAGAATGACTTCAGAAAAACTGCAATAAAAATTTAAAAGACCAGAATTAGCAAAAACAGTTTAGGAAACTTCTCATGTTACTCTGAAGTTTGGGAACTATCAATAATTTCTAACATTTCAGTGAAGGAAAGAACAGCTCTCAGAGTGATTTTTCATACAGATAGGAGGCAGAATTCCTCAAGTGCAGTGCTCTTGACTGGTGTTCTGCTGTCTTTCTGTATACAAGCTCTGTTTGTACACCCATGCCCAGCCATTAGAACTGAGAGCAGAAAATTTCCTTACAATGTTAAGTATCTTATGGAAATATTTCTTTATATTGTAGCTTAATGTACTTGGGAGACTTTAATGTAGTCCTCTCGCAGCTGCACACTTAGTACAATGACGACTGTGTTACAGACGGGTGTACTTTCATCAGATTTCTGGATGTATGTTAGCGTGACTCTTAAGATACATGTGCTAATAAACTTCAGGTTTTACAGTGCAATGTTGTCAGTCTTGAAACTTGCTTACCCTCTTGTTCCCAAAGTGAACAGACCCTCCCCCACAGCAAGCCTAATCCAGGCTGACTTTGAAAGTCTGTCTGTTTAACAAGCACTCTAGGACAGGAGATGAGCGAGGTTCTGTTGTAGTTTGATTTTGTGGACTACTACTGCTGATGTACAGGTCTGTGTTACTTTTGCATGTGGATTTACTATTGTATTGTAAACACTTAGAATGTCTTTGAAATAAAGGGGTGTATAAATGAAGGAAAAATAAATCAAAGGAGAACTGCTGTTACTACTGCAGAGAGTTGTAAATGAGCTGTTTCTGTCTTCTTTTGTTCTTCTAATGAAAATACCTAAAGCTTTAGACAGATGCCAGAAGAAATGTTTAATGAGTGCTTAAAAGCACTGAAGCACTCCTTTCAGATTGTAGTTGATACAGCATAAAATTTGTGATGAGGACTTTATCTGGTAATTGCAAGATTACAGACATAAGGCAAAGCAGTACTGCAGGTAGAAGCCCAATGCATCACCTGCAATGTGTTGGGATTTTAATGCAATCTAAGATGCACTTGTGTCACTCAACAGGTGTTCTGATATTGGTGCAAATTCAGGGCTTGGCTGAAGCAATAAGCTTTGCTTGGAATCACAGCTGAGTTCCTGTCAGTTACACTTGGGAACCAAAGTTCTACTTGATGATGTCCTATACTTCAGCAGTATGGATCATGGTGTCTCTGTTATGTTATTGCAGCAGATTGCTACGTAGTATGGTGAGGCAAGGCTGGAGAGCCTTCTGATGAAGAGGATCAGTGCACAGGACAGTGTCGCTGGCAGCTTGTTACAAGGAATGCCGCAGTACAGGGGTCAGCAGGTAAGGAAATCTCAGTGGTGATGACTGAGAAATCAATAGAATCCAGCCTTCATTTAAAGGTGGTTCATGGCTTGAATGCAGTAACACTGCATCAGGGAGTAGGAGGGAAACAGGAAGGGACTGGAAAGAAATCCTTTGGGCTATCTGCAGAAAGCTAAATAAAATTGTTGTGTAGACAGACTTGGTAAAGCATGAAGTTTGCTACCACAAAATTAATCAAAAATACTTTGAACAAATTTGAATTGGCATCACAAGTTCAGACTGGCGCAGCATTTTGTGTTATCTACCTGTGGTGTTTTTTAATCTGGCTCTAGGAATCCTGGCAGTACCTTTACCATATCTTCAAAGGGAGAGGAATTAGTTCTTTGTTTATCAGACTCACCCTGTGTTCACAAAAATACAACTGGTAGCATTTCTGCAAGTAAACTCAGTTGATTCAAAGAAATTCCTGACTCACCACCAATGTTTTCTCCAACTAGAACCCAAGTATCTTAACATTTCAGCTAGTAGTTCTTTGGGTCCAAAGGTGTAGTAGAAAAATAAGCTATTGCTTTTTGCACATACGATCAGATGCTAGAATTTAATAAGTAAAGGATCTGCCTGACTCTTACAGGCAGATTGACTTACTAAGAAGTTTGATGAGATTGTGACCCATACTGCCCTTTATGGCTGAGCTCCCCATAAAGCAGCTTCTGAACTGTTGCAATCTTTAGTCCAAATTTTAATGATACTCAGAATTGTTTTTAATTGCTAGCTGTCTCAATGCAAGTTACATAGTATTGTGAGTTAATAGCTCTAAATGTTATGTATGCAAGGACATTCAGTTTAGAAGAGGGATAGAGCACCAATCTAAAATTAAAATAGATTTTAGGTTAAAACTACATTTGCTCCAGCTTTGTGCCTGGTGCTTTATACATCATTGTCACAGGATACAATAGTTCATTTTAATAAACCTGCTTATTTGGACTCGATGATCTTAAAGGTCTTTTCCAACCTAACTGATTCTACGATTATTGATCGTCTTCAGGAAATGCACTCTTGTTCTTTTCCTGTGTAATTATAAGTTGATTAAAAAGAAACAAATTGGCGAATTATTTTACTTTCTGAGGGGATTGAATTTACAACTAAATTATTTTTAATTTCAGACAAAGTTAATTATTTCTGTTACTGCTTATTATGCAGCTTTATGAAGTGTATCTGGAGGTAGCAGGTAGTATCTTATGTTCTGCTCTAAACCCCTAAACAGTTATTATAATTTCATTATCTTTGCTAGGTAATCAGGCATCTTAAGCAGTAGATGGTTTTGCCATTCACTTGCTTTAGAAATAATACCAGGAATTTTTCTAACAAAATATCATTTGCTGTGGTATCCGTTTGTTATATGTTATAGGGAAGAAATATTTTTATTTCAAAGTAATTTAATTTACTGTAAAAAGTTACAAAATAAGCCTTTTATGTTAAATGAAAGCACCATGGCTTAGTGGGAATGGATTTTTCCTGTTCTCTTAGGTCTCATCATTAAGTGTATTTTGTCACTAGGATTTGGTTTGTTGGTTTTGTGAGATTCGGTACATAACTGGAACAGTTATAATCCAAGTAATCAATATGAAATGTTTTGCCTAGTGTCTTTTCCTCTTAATCCATTATTTAAATAAATAGAAATAGTTTACATTAGGGGTTGTCCTTGAAATTGTAAAATAAAAGTCAACAAAACTGAGTGCACAGATGGCTAGGGAAACGTATCAGATGTGGCTTTGCAGCCTGGAGTATCAGACTAAAGGGGAGGAGTGAGAGGCAGAGAGAAGGAAGGAAGGAAGAGACAATTCCTGTTGTTAACTACACAGTTCAGAAGTTTAGAGCAGCCAAGCAGTAAGAATACATGTATGTGAGAGCAAAGGCAGGCTTCAGAGTAGAAAGGCCCGAGACTACTAAGCTGTTGCAGAAAAGGAGAAACCGAGCGCAGGTAAACTGAGACTTTTGTTCTTGCCCATTTCAATGCAACATCAGCTGGGTTTGCTCAAACCACCTTTATCAGTGTCTTAAGCTAAAAAGATTGATTTAGCGCTGGCATATGTGAGGAGTGCCAACACAGTCCCTTCTTATATGCACCGCAATAAACTGCAATATAGGGGCATAATGAAGCACAACTTGAAAAGAGAGCATGTGTTTGTCCGTTGGTCGTAATTTAGCATACACACACCTGTGCTCTATTTTGTTGTTATTACTGCTGCCAGCTTGATTCTTATCACAAGTCTAATTTGGTAGATTAGATAGCACTCTATTCCTAGAGTTAATTGGTCATGTGAATATCTCAGTCTTTTTAAAAAAAATTACATTATTTCACAGAATCACAGGGGTTGGAAGGGACCTCTGGAGATTATCTAGTCCAACCCCCCTGCCAGAGCACGTTCACCTAGAGCAGGTTGCACAGGACGGCGTCCAGGTGGGTTTTGAATGTCTCCAGAGTCGGAGACTCCACCACCTCTCTGGGCAGCCTGTTCCAGTGCTCTGCCACCCTCAAAGTAAAGGAGTTCCTCCTCATGTTTAGATGGAACTTCCTACGTTCCAGTTTGTGCCCATTACCTCTTGTCCTATCACTGGGCCCCACTGCAAAAAGACTGGTCCCATCCTCCTGGCACCCTCCCTTTAAGTATTTGTAAGCATTGGTGAGATCTCCCCTCAGCCTTTTCTTCTCCAGACTAAAAAGACCCAAGTCCCTCAGCCTTTCCTCGTAAGAAAGATGCTGCAGCCCCCTAATCATCTTTGTAGGCCTCTGCTGTACCCTCTCCAGCAGTTCCCTGTCCTTGAACCAGGGAGCCCACAACTGGACACAGTACTCCAGATGCAGCCTCACCAGGGCAGAGTAGAGGGGGAGGATAACCTCCCGCAACCTGCTTGCCACACACCTCTTGATGCGCCCCAGGATGCCGTTGGCCTTGTTGGCCACAAGGGCACATTGCTGGCTCCAAGGGCACATTGCTGGCTCATGGTCATCCTGTTGTCCACCAGGACTCACAGGTCCCTTTCCACAGAGCTGCTTTCCAGCAGATCAGCCCCTAAGCTGTACTGGGCATGGGGTTATTCCTCCCCAGGTGCAGGACCTTACACTTGCCCTTGTTGATCTTCATTAGGTTTGTAGAACCTTCATTTGTGGAACAACTTGAAAGAAAGACCTAAATTTACCATAGAAGTTCAAGCACCAGGAGACAAATAAAAAGCATATTGTTATTAAACAAAAAATTGTGGGGCCTGATTCAGAAGTTCTGTGTGTATGAGCGGCCTTATTAAAAAATACGGCAGTCCTACTATTTCCTTCCCATTCTGAAGGGCAGAAGAGATGAAGACAAATCTACTCTATGACAAAACATTTCAGAAGCCTATTGCAGTAGTAACTAGTAGTTAAAGGACTTGAGACAGGTTCTTTCTTTGAGTGGTCCTGGATCTGCACATTTTTTAACAAGCACACTCTGCAGGGGGCAGTTGTTTTGTTTTGTTTGTTTTGCAAAAGACGCCCATTTCACCCATTTTAGTATTTGACCACGAAAAGGGTAGACTTGGTGCAATGACAGTAACTTCTGGGTCAATGTGGCTGAGGAATTGAAAGGAGCAGGACTACAGTGTTTTAAATTGGATTAGTCTACAGTGAAATTTTAGCTTGGAATCACAGCTGTAATTTCATTTTCTCTTGATCCCCTCTCCCCGCAGAGAGCTTAGCTAACATGCTAGCTTTAACCAGATTTCTGATTATATGGCATATGCATTTAGAGTCTGTTACTGTTGGGTGCATTATAGGCTCTGGCTTTTCAAGCTGAGAAGCAGCTGTGGAGCCTTTTCAAGAGTGCACACTGGCTCAAGGTCAGCATTGCACTAACACTTATGCTGCTTGTGATTGGCTTCAGGTGCAGGTAGAATGAATTCCCATCAAGCTACAAAAGACCACATAGACATACAGAAAGAGGAAAGACTACGTTGTTGTGATCAACACTTTTTGTTGAAGTGCTTGATGATCTTAGTCCTATTTATTTATTTAACTAGAGTCTGCATCACGTAAATACTATTGCAGTTAGCCCTGGTCTTCAAAATACCCGCTCAGTTGCATGTACTGAACAAATTTGGAGATTTGTACTAGTCTTTTTCTGGTGAGATACCAGGTTCATTAATACTTGATCACCTGATTACCATCAGATCACCTGCCAGAGCAAATCTGGCCTGCATCAAGCAGGAACATTTACCATTTCTGTCAATCAATAAGCATACACAGTACACTATTCATGTTAACTTTAGGTCAGTTGCAGAAGGATGGACAATAACTAGTCTGAGCATAGAGTTAGGGAATTGCCAATGTGCTAGATCAAGTATTGTTAAAGTCTGCAAGAGCAAAGTGATACTGTCAAAATTCTTTGAACTACTTTGCGGTAGTGGAGCAGGTTTGTGCCAGATCTGCACTCCAAGTGAAATTCAAAAACATATGCAAGGAATCGCACCAAAAGTGTATCATTCTCTTCACAGGACAAGCTTATGCTTATAACAGTGTTGTAAGGACGTAAGCATACAGGGTTACTTATTATCCCAGGATATCACCACACCTGTTGGTAGTTCATTGTGTAAGGATTTTCACAGATTTTTGTTGTCTCTGTGTCTTTGTTTTAAGTAGGTTTTGGTTTTATTGTTTTGTTTTCTCTGCACATACTGTCTTTTAAGCTCATTTGTACTTTTGCTACCCAGAACGTCCATGACTGTATGTTCCCCACTGAATAAGATTGTGTGGAAAAACTGCTTCTTCTGTTTTAGAGCTGCTGCTTAATTATTAAAAATATGTTGATGTTATGAAGTGGAGAAAGTTGCACTTCTGTTACGTAAGGAAGGTAAACGAAGGGTGGTTAGTCTATGCCTTCCATAAGCAGTACATAAAGAATGATGAACCACTGTCTTAGTTGTTTCTTGTAAGCTGCTGGTGGTAAGTATGGGCTGGTTACCAACTGAAAATACTTGGTTTGAAGTCTGACATAAGGATGAAGTAACTCGGTGTTTGTGGTATTATTTGTGAAATGTCTGGAGAACAGAACTGTATCACAGGAGAAAACCAAATAGATATATTCCATATAACTGTACTATTCTGACGCAATAGTCTGAGTAGATGTTACGGCACACACTTTAATTAGCTGTGAATGATAATCTGCCTTGTAGTTGCTGAGTCAGTATATATTTAAGTCCCAATTGGTATTTTGTAGACTGTTTTATCTTTACATAAACATTGGCCAGAACAGCATATGCAAGTTGAGTAATGTTTTGTGTTTGTTTCTCTGTAGTCTGTAATAGATTTGCTAAATGTCAGACTGAACTAAAAATCCAGGTTAGAAGTGTCACTTCAGTGCCTAGCCTACCAACAATATTAATGCTAATGGTTTTTTTTTCCAAAGAATTCAGTATCCTTAAGTCCTTCACAACAATTTGTCAAAATTTTGCCTCAAATATTTTGATTATGATAGCTTAAAACAATGATTTGAACAAGGAAATATGAAGCAAATCAGGGGTTTAAATAAATGAATGAGAGTATTGATAGTCTGCTCAGTGCATTGTGTGATACTGCATATTGCTACTAGCTCTGTCTGCTCTGAGCTATTACTGTAAAAACCACTCCTCTAGGTTCAGGCTGAACAGCATGTGTAATGTCTGTGACAGTTTAAGCCCTTGGAGATGGAATTGGTTGAACAGAGTAGTCTATTCAGATAAATGCAGGGGATGCATTCACATGGAAATCATTCCTGGCACAGTTGCTGCAAAGTATGACTGAAAGAGGAAACAAAAAGGAGCCACAGAAGGCTGTGCTCCCAGCACCATAAATCGGCAGAACTTCATTGTTCACGTTACATGTAAGTTACTTTACATCACATCAGTGCCACCCAAAGTTTTAAGAAGTAGTGGTGAGACAAAGTCCTACAGTAAAAGACTACTTTAAATTAATTTGAAACCTGATTCTCATTTATGTGTAGAAATAAACCATGTTATGCCATTATAGCAGCAAACTTTAAAAGTGAAGTGATTTTCATCTTCTTTAAAAGCCCATAGATGTTTTTCTGTAGTACTGAAAACTTGGATGAGCCTAGTTTAAATTGGTAAAGAGGGTAGAAAAAGTGCAGAGCTAGTTGGTACCAGCAAAAGCCTGGTATTATGCCTAGGAAATCTGTATTTTTCTGAATTTAGCTGTGTCAGATGTGCTTCCACAAGGAGGAGTTGTCATCATATACTTACACTGTAAGAGTATCAGACTTGTGCTTTAATTATTTAACTCATTTAATGGAAAACGCAAATGTAACTTAGAGTTACAATGTGAAATATCTATAAAGTTCACCTATATCTGAGTGGTTTGTTGCACTTACTGCAAATTGGTATTAATATAAATATGAAAGGAAGCTTGCAGCTTGTGATCTCTTACAAGTAAACTTATGTTTGTCACTTGCATTTAGGGCAAAAATTGAGTGCGTTTCCTAGAGATTACAATTTATTTTGAATTTCATGTTTTCCGTAGAATATTGTGATAACTTGAGAATTCCAGAGTTTTAAATTATGTTTTAGTAGTCACAGTTAAGGGAAAAAGCTTGAAATGAAGTGTCAGGGTGTCTAGAAAGGCCAATAAAGAGGCAAGAGGGGAAAAAGTTACATCTCATATGTGCATGGTCTTAAGATCTTTTTGTTTAGTTGTTTTTTGTTTAACATTTGTGTTGCAAGTACTGATTTTGACTGAAAAATATAGTGTTTTAGAAGTTCTAATGGGACATACTTTCATTTGTATTTTAAATTCAATGTAATATGGTTACTGCTTGGATTTAAGTGTTTCCTTTGTTCTCTTTGCCACTCAAGTGTTGCAAGGCAGTGGTGCACTCGGTACACAGTTTTGCTTTGTTTCTCATACTATTTTCCAGTATTCATCTCTTTTCATCAAATCATGAAATACGATTCTCGTAAAATGTCTGTCTTGGTAGTTTTTCAGTAATACAGCTTCTGCATAGCCTCCCATGTGATAGAGAGACAGAGACCTTAATCAAGTTTGTCGTTTCATTAAGAGAAGGGGACTGCTTAAGATGTATATCAACTTGGGATGTTCAAAAGACTTTCAGATTGTTCTAGAGCAAAAGAAAGTGGATGTTTAAACCTCTTGGGTATCACAAACCAGAAATGACGTTTTCCATGCAGCTTTACTATTTCTCTTGTCTAAGGGCCTTGATTTTTGCACTGAATCAAACAACTATAGTGATTTTTAGTGCTGCCACTCTCCAGCTGTCTTCCCCATCCCTTTGCTGTAGTTGTTTCCACAACACAGTTGGCAGAAATAAGAAAGTCAGTGCCTCACTGGCTTTATTTTGCAGTCTAAGATGGATTAAAAGGGTGAATGTTTACATGCAGACTGTGATCTGGATGGCAGAGGAGTCCATAACCTGCAGCAGAATTTGAGAGATTTAGTGTCTCGAATTCACACTTTTGCTGTTTGACCACTTCCTTGTCGTTGCTTGCTTTGTGCCAGCACAAGCTTTTCTGTGGCTGTACAGTGAAGGAAATAAGAGACCTAATTTGACTTGAAATAACAACCCCTTCTTTTGGGTCATTTTCTGTGCCAGATCAAGTCTCTGATCCCCTTCCCTGCATGGTCAAGCAAATGTTGGTGCTGGCACAGCAAAGGAATCAGTGCAGTGCAAGGGAGAAACAAGCACCTCGAGTTGGAGGCTAGTAATAGATGGTAGCTACATAAACTGACTTCAGCAGTGCTTCTACCAGACATATAACCATAGCTGAAAGCCACTGAAGACTAATGGTTGTAGTCAAATTAATGTCAGAGAAAAGCAAAGCAGTGTTTATACAGTCTATTGGAATACAAATACATTTCTTCTCTATTCATTTTTATAGCTTTTATTCACATCATTTGAAAGCACAATAGCTAAATGCTTGATAGAACTATAAGAAAATTGTTCTTTTACAGTATATTAAGTGCACATTTGGTATAGACAAGACATTTCCACATTCATAAACAACAAATCTTCACATTTTATGTGGACAGGACAAGTAAATATCAGTTTAAGTTAGCTTATGAGTTTTTGCTATATTCATAGAATCATAGAATGGTTTATGTTGGAAGAGACCTTAAAGATCATCTAGTTCCAACCCCCCTGCCATGGGCAAGGACACCTCCCACTAGACCTGGTTGCTCAAAGCCCCATCCAACCTGGCCTTGAACACTTCCAGGGTTGGGGCCTCCACAGCTTCCCTGGGCAACCTGTTCCAGTGCCTCACCACCCTCACAGTGAAAAATTTCTTCCTGAGATCTAATCTAAATCTGCCCTCTTCCAGTTTGAAAGCCATTACCCCTCGTCCTATCACTACATGCCCTTGTAAAAAGTCCCTCCTCATCTTTGTTGTAGGCCCCCTTTAGGTACTGGAAGGCTGCTATAAGGTCTCCCCGGAGCCTTCTCTTCTCCAGGCTGAACAACCCCAACTCTCTCAGCCTGTCCTTACAGCAGAGGTGCTCTAACCCTCTGGTCATCTTCATGGCCCTCCTCTGGACCGGCTCCAAGAGGTCCATGTCCTTCTTATGCTGGGGGCTCCAGAGCTGGACACAGTATTCCAGGTGGGGTCTCACGAGAGTGGAGTTAGAGGGGCAGAATCACCTCCTTCGACCTGCTGGCCATGCTGCTTTTGATGCAGCCCAGGATACGGTTGGCCTTCTGGGCTGCAAGTGCACATTACTGGCTCACATTGAGCTTCCTATCCACCAATACCCCCAAATCCCTCTCCTCAGGCCTGCTCTCGATCCATTCTTCGCCCAGCCTGTATTTGTGCATGGGATTGCCTGGACCCACATGCAGGACCTTGCACTTGGCCTTCTTGAATTTCACAATTTCGCACAGGCCTACCTCAAGCCTATCCGGATCCCTTCCCTCCAGTGTGTTGACCGCTCAACACAGCTTGATGTCATCAACAAACTTGCCGAGGGTGCGCTCAATCCCAACATCCATGTTGCGAACAAAGATGTTAAATGGTACCAGTCCCAGTACAAACCCCTGAGGAACGGCACTCGTCACTGCTCACCACTTGGATGTCGAGCTGTTGACCGCAACTCTTTCGAGTGCAACTGTCCAGCCAGTTCCTTATGCACCAAGTGGTCCATTGGTCAAATCCATGTCTCTCCAATTTAGAGACAAGGATGTCATGCAGGACAGTGTCAAATGCTTTGCACAAGTCCAGGTAGATGATGTCAGTTGCTCTCCCCTTATCCACCAATGCTGTAATGTCATCGTAGAAGGCCACCAAACTTGTCAGGCGTGATTGGTGAAGCCATGTTGGCTGCCACCAATCACCTCCTTATTTTCCATGTGCCTTAGTAGAGTTTCCAGGAGGATCTGCTCCAGGTACTTGCCAGGGAGAGAGGTGAGACTGACCGGCCTGTAGTACCCTGCGTCTTCTTTTTTGCCCTTTTTAAAAATGGGGGTTATGTTTTCCCCTTTTCCAGTCAGCAGGAATTTCACCAGACTGCTGTGACTTCTCAAATATGATGGATAGTGGCTTGGCAAGTTCATCCGCCAGTTCCCTTGGGACCCACAGATGAATCTCATCAGGTCCCATGGACTTGTGCACCTTCAGGTTCCTCAGCTGGTCTCAGACCTGGTCTTCTCCTACAGTGGGCAGTACGCCATTCTCCCAGTCCCTGCCTTTGCCTTCTGCAACTCAGGCAGTCTCAGTTGAATTCCAGAGTCTCAGTTGAATTAATTTTAATGAGGTCTCCATAGAAGGAAAAAAAATGGAAAATAAGATTAAACACAAATAAAAAAATAAAAAAGTGTATATCAGTTAGCTGAAGACCTTGGACTTTTGTTGTTGTTGTTTGATCCAAAACAAATTTTATTATTCAAGCTTTTTGATTTATCTGCTGAAGTAAAAAAATCTGTTATTTGCCTCTTCAGCACTGAAGAAGGCAAAACTGAAAATGCAAATATATTTCTAAATTTTTTGAGAATGTGACATACAACCTAACAGTAATTTAACACAGTTTATGTCAGCCATTACTGTATACCACCAGCAGCATGGTATGCTCTGTGCAAATGCATAGTGCCTTTGGAGTGGTCTAATTTATTTGCTTAGGCAGATAATATTTAGGATGCCAGTTGCTTCAACTCTACCAGCTTACCCCAAATTACTTAAAACCCCAGTAACTATTCGTTTGCATTCTTAATGTGTACAAATATGTTTATTTTAAATAGCCAATGTGACTCATTACACAAGGATGTCAGTCTTTGAATCTATTTTAAATTGGATACTTTCTTCTCTGTTTCAGTAAAAATCACCACCAATCAAAATAATACACTAGGAAAACTGTAAATGCAATGATGAAAATTCAGCTGTGTGCTACAGTTTATGAAAAACTTAGATTTTTATAATAAAGTTAACTGTAGCTAACACCTTGCTAGCTCTAGCAGATAACATTTGCACTGAACATTTTCATGTTCAGTAATTGGTCCTTTTATTTTTCTTTCTTCTGTTCAGTTAATTTCTCCCAGCACAGTATGAGATTATTTAAATGAAGAAAGTAAGTACATTAGATACATGGTTTGACAGATACTTTAGAAATTGCTAATTACTATTGCCTATGGTCTTTTGAGAACCGCCTTCATTTTATAGATATTTTAATTGTAAGACTACATCTTTTTTCTGTTCTGTAGTATGAACAACACTAGAAAGGAGTCAACTAATTAGATTCCTTATGTTCTTTTTGTGGCCAAGTTTACTGAGTACCTGCTCATGTTCCCTCCACACCTCCTCATGTATACTTATAGATTTTTTCTGAGATCTCTTCAGTTGCCTGTTCCACTTCCTTTGCATGCTACCTTATGGAAATAGCTTGACTTCATATTTTCTCCTTTTCTAGTACTGTGGTAGCACCTTGGGTCTTTTACTACTGTTTTAACTGCATGCTTACATGATACTGAGAATAGTTTTGTGCCAACAGCTGATTCATGAAATGCAGAAGGCAATAACAGTTTAGACTGTATGGATGTAATTTGTTTCCAAGAGTGTGCATTTCACTTTACTAGGCCACAGGCTTTTCTGAACTTAATTTGCATGTCTTTATGGTGTCTTCAGTAAAATAATTGGATCAGTCACATTTTTTTTTCCATTATTTTCCTCTTCTTGTGTGTTTTCTACATGTTATAACAGGGATTTATCAGAGGTGCTACTTTGATCACTTTTACTTCTTTGGTTTATTTTGTTAAACCATGATCGTTGTAAGAACATTAGCCTTTTTTTTACATTATGTTCTTATGCTTTCTTTTTCCCTCTCCACACTTGATGCCCTCTGCTTGTGGTTTGTGCATAGGTGACATACCCGTCTGTGACATTTTCTTATGTAGGTAATTCTTCCCTTGTAAGATGTTTTTTGATGGAAGTCTAAAGGTGGAATCCAATTGTAGTGATTATTACATGATGAGTAGTTGTCACCTATTATTCCTTTTCATTCAGACTTAACCAAAACTTCAAGGTTTGGCATATTCCTATCTGAAGAAAAAAATGGTGGTAGCTTATCTTTGATGTCATCCAGTTTATATGCAGTGTACAAAGCTTTGTTTCTGTGAATATAAGAGGATTGACACAGTAGGGAAACAGGTTTTCTAGTCATGGTTTCCCACTCCTTTCAGCCACGGTCCTTGGCCCAAGAAGTGCTTTCTCTAGACTGTCTATGGCACAGTGACAGTGTTTGTTTGCTCAGTGTCTGACACGTTGGTTCTGCTGATGGATTGCCTTTCAGGTATTTCTGCTGCTTCTGTCTCTTGCCCTGTCTTGCAGATGCCCTTCCCTTTTTGCTAGCAGAAAAGATGGAGATGGCTTTATAATACACTGGTTTTGATCAGTGCATTACCAGCTTATAGCCTTTTTAGGTTAGGAGAACTATGCTCAATTCTTACCTAGAAAATTTCTGGTTTTCGTTTAAGGCAGTGGTCTAGAACAAATCTCATGGAAGTTATGGCACTTTACTGTATTAAAAAATCCTGGAAAAGAAGGTTACTTTCCCCACTAAGTTGTTATCACTACCATAGAGATGAAATAAGCTTTGAGTCATTGACTGGTATCTTATGGCTTTCCCACTCTGCATTTAATATTCCTTTCACAGAACAGTCAGCTTCAGAGATTTTTTCCAAAATACACAGATCTACTGTCTTAAACTGTACTCCTGACAATATGCTTTACACTTGGCAAATTGTTTAAAGAAGGGAGAGGAGAAATAGAAATATGACCTGGGCTGCAAAAGAAAAAGTAGTTCTTTTGTATTAAGATGGTAAAATCTCTGAGAGGTGGCATCACAAGCATGATGACCACTTCCAGCTTTTTTAGTTTTTCATTCTACTGCATTGAGAAGCTGGCACTCCAATGGCAGAAACTTTCTGCCATTCAAATGTGTATTACAATGGAGCATTCAAGAAATACCTGCTAAATTGCTTAGTTAAGCATAGAGAGTTCAGATGTGATCAGCAAAGAGAGCAGACCTTTGGTCAGTGTTATTACTTACTGTCACAATACGGGACCTGAGGCATACAGAATGTTGTATGGGAAGATCAGCTGTATTGAGGCTGTAATTTGATTTCACTGATGCCAGAGGAAAATAAAAGTGCATCTAAAAATGAAAGTACATCTGAAAACAAAACTGATGGGCCCTTGATTCAAGGGAGCTAGTTAGGAAGGCATGCCAAGTTCAAGTGTTTAAAATCCTTAAGAAAACTCTTAATCATGCAGGTGTCCAATAAACCAATTTTTCCTAATAAATGATTGTGTCACAGCAGGAGGCTGATCTTAATTTGGAAGTACAATACAAGTCAGTTTTGCTGAAGTAGAAAAGGCACAATAAGAGAAATGACTTTCCAGATGAGATGAAATTGCTGGCTCTGCTGGGTCACCTGAGCAACTTCGGTGGGGACAGGATAACACCATGATACATGGCTTGCTCCTTGTCATATTACAGCCTGGACCCCCAAGGGGTACTGAAAAAGGAGCATGAATTGTTGTCCCTGGAATACTTACTATATCCACGCAGTGATTTGGAGTTATTCAACCTTGGTGTCTTTGTAATACATACATACCCACTTCTAAAAAAATGACAGCGAAGCTAATTTGATGAAACCATAGCTGAATTAAGAACCTGGTATTACGTATCGCTTACTTTGTGTCTGGAGTATAACAAGCCAACATCAGCAGTGGCATCTTTTGGTAGTTCTGGGATATTGTGATAGAGGAAAGAAGAAAACTAATGAATATCAGTAGGACAGTAAAGCATTGTAGTATGAACAGTTGGATTTAAAAGCTACATATAAAACACCTTTCTGTGTGCTTTTGGTTCAAATATACCCCAATATGCGTGACTGCAACTGTGAGCGTGGTTTTAAAATAAATACAGAAAAGCACTCCAGAAGTAAAAGCAAAGTTCAGTTCAGTAGATCAGAGTGCCACCGTAGGAACCTCCCACCATTATTACCCACTTGATAACTTTTTGGTAGCAATTTCATTTAATAAAAGCCTCTGAACAGCTGGTGTTCAGAAATAGAAATGCACAAACCTAGATGGGATTTGAATTGTTTATTTTGATGTGAAAAACCCTGAAATGGTATAAATTATGTGGGTAATACTGCAAGACCTTCCACATAAGGGTTTCAAAATACTATAACTTCATTCGTGAGCTTGGTAAGTAATAACAGAAGAAAAAGTCTCACTGAATAAATAGAAGCAAGTCATGGAGCAACCATGGGTTTATCTGATGAAAATCTGGTGACCTGACGATCTCTTTATTGCAGGAAACCTGAGACGTACAGGAAGTGATAGTGTTTAGAATGGGTAAATAGAACATAGGTCTTGTATCCCCCTCCATGCTGTCATCTTATATTTTTGTTTCCTTCCTTCCTCTGGAAAGGAAGAATTTTCATTTCTCAGTGGGGAAAAAATATGTACCCAACATCTGCCACACACCTTGCTGGTGTGTTTATTATCGTATTTTGGGTGTTAAAAATATTGGCATTACCTGCCCTAAGGAAGAATTTAATCCTATTTTCAGAAATAAAAATAGTGTAAAACTAGAAGAATAATAGGAAACTATGTCTGCCTAAAACGGGTTCTCATAATTATATATTTAGGGTCTTTTACAATTATTTTGTAGTTCCATTTTACTCTTAACCTTGATCAGGCTCCGAATATATCTCGTGTCCTGACCACTAGGTTGTACCCTGCATCCAATTAACAGTGTAATATTGGTTAAACAAGAGATGTTTGAGTTAATGTTTCTGTTACCTTTCTTCACCAGCACTACCATTAGCAGAAGGATCAGAAAGGCAATTAGTTATCTTGTGGGAGAAAGGAGATTCCCCCCTCCCCCTTTCAGCTGTAGGAACAAATTTTTCATTAAAACATTAGGCAAAAATCTACATACGTGTCAACAAAGACTTAATAGCACATAAACATATGCTATAAAATAATCACATTCAAAGGTGTAGTTGCAGTACATTTGAAAACAATGCATCTTGTATCTCTTAGTATCTTGTCCCATTAGCGTCATTTTCTGCTTGCACTTGAATTTCCTTTGGTATGGGGGTTTGGAGGCGGGGGCGTTATTGGTGGGGGGTTTTTTGTTGGTTGGGTTTTTTCATTTGGTATAAATTAATAACAGAGCAAGTGCAACTGGCCAAGCAAGATTAGATAGCCACTGTTTATCACTGTATTGTTTAAAGAGAATGTTGCTCAGTGGAAATTCTGGGATTCCTTTCTTGCTTAGTGCAGAATTTCTCTTTGTTCTGGAGTGTGTGGTGACTCTCCACCAATTCTTGTAGATATTTTTAAATTGTCTTGTACTAGCATGGAAGCTAAATATTCAAAATCAAATATAAAATTTGTAGTATTAAAAAAATACATTCCTAGTGAAGTTGTTAAACAGTTTTGAAAACAAGTTCCCTTATGACAACAAAATTAAAGCCTGTGACTGAATTGGAAGTATATGAAGCAGGAAAGAGCTATGTGTCCATGGTTTTACTAATGTCCTAACCAACTAGCTGTGTTTTCCTTTTATCTCTCTGAAAATCATATGCCTTTCATGCTGACCATCTTGCAATCTGAAAGTACCTGTTTAAGGCAAGTCAATAAACAAAATATTTCAGTGGCTGAGCTTGTCCTCGCCTCACGTAAGAATGTTCTCTGTGGCTTTAACATTCCTCAAAGAAATTCTTTTGTGGTGTGTCCATTAAACGTTGAGGTGTTCTGATCATTGTTACTTCTCAAGATTCTCTTTGTTACTGTAATACCACCATTCTTTAGAGTGGATACTTGTCACCCATAGCCTGCAATATTTTCACAATGATAAAACACCCGCCATAAAGGAAGTAATATAGTGGAGTATTCTGGTGGAGGATAGAGGGATTTCACAACATGTATTACAAATTAGCAGGTTTGTTTTTTAATAGATCATGAAGTGACGAATTCGAGGATTACAGCTCCCGCAGTGTAATGGTGTATGTGTCTCTGAGGTGTAACCATTTTGACTTGTGTCCAAGGGTGACCACTGAGGCAAAATTCGTAGTGGCTTCCAAAACAATGTCTGGCCCAAAACATTGTATATCTTACTAACATTACTTGTTCTAATTTAAATGCTTTTAAAATGTTTTTGGGAATATATTGTACTTTAACATAGGTAATACTGCTACTGTGGCCTACCTTTCTGCAGGACAGTATTTTTGATTTTGCAATTTGTATTGAAAAAAAAAAAGAAAAATAAAAGCTTCAACACTTTTCTAGTGTTCCAAGAATCATAAAAATGCTGAACAGCTTTCTCTGTCTGACAGAAAGCAGCACTGGCTCTTTGCTGACCGTAACATGCCAGCCTTTGGGCAGCTTCTTGTCACGTGTTCAGAGTAGACAGATGTGTTGGAACAAGTGGTTTGTGGCTGGAAAGTCATGATTCCAGTTGGTTTATACGGAGCTAATGAGCAAGTACTTTTCCTGAAGTACAGATGAGAGGAAAATCTTCAAATAAAAAAATGTATCAAAAATGTATGATGAAAGGCACTACATGTCTGAACAGGAGCATTTCCTGCTTCTGACATCAGTGCTGTGGTAGGAAATGTTCAGGTCACAAGTTACAGATTTAGAATTGCACATCCTTGAATTTTTAGTATATGCTCAAACTTGCAAACAGCAGTCTCTTCATGAACTCAGCAATTCTTTGGAAGCTTAAGTATTTGTTTATGTAGATCTTGCATAACTGCTTACATAGAGCAGTAATGTTGGGAGAGTATTTTGTGTCTGTCTTCCTGTGTCTGTCGTGTCCATCTTAATGTCTATCTTTTATTTCATTTTAGCAACTGGAAAAAAAAGTAACAAAAAGTATTTTTATTTACAGATAACTCAAATTCAGATGACATCATGATGGAGACCAAACTGTAACAACCTCTCAGTTGCTTTTGTCGTATGTGTACTCTGTAACAGGTTGACTTTAGCTATGTTCACATCTTGGACAAACACCCACCACAGAACCTTTTTCATTTTGACTGTCTTACAGAATATGCAGTTTCATTCACTTCCTTCATATTCCTACAGATAACACTGCTCCTTTTGCTATTCCTCTTCATTTTGTACATTTTGGTGTGTGTGTTAACACATGTAAGAAGAATGGCATTATCACTGAACGAGCATGTTGAGGAACATTCTCTTTGAATAAAGAGGCTGAGTATTTTTTAATTGATAGTACAGTATTGAGTGACTGATTCATCTTTTAAAATACTAATTCAGCTGTGAGAGCTAAACAAAATATAGTCTTCAACATTCCCTGTTTGTATGAGGATTACAATGAAACAGTGAATTAAATGTAATAATCTTAATGCATAGGTAACAACCTATTACCAAGTGGCCAAGAAGGTATTAATCTCTTTGGCCGTAATGGTAGAACTTCCATTCTATTAAGTGCTTTCTGAGTTGTTGAGTCATTTAACATTCCTAAGCAATAGCATTTGTAACTGGGTTTTGGTTTTGTTTTTCAGTCAAAGGCATTGTAAGGTGAGGGAAAAGATAATGAAGTATCTACCCATTTCTAGCTGGCTGACTCAGCTTGGTCTTGCAGAATATTGCATGCTGTTTGAACAATATGATGGCATCGAGGTAAGAATTGGCTTTTTCAGTAAAATTCTTGAGAAAATGTCAAGCAAGGTGATATAATGCAAGTGATTAATATTCCGTTATATGATGTTGGAGCAAAAAACCTAAAGGCTGATAGTTTGCTTTTGTCTTAAGAAAGGGAAAATTAAAACTGGTGTTTTGTAACTGTGTACTAAAACTCAGAGAAACAGAGTCACTTACTGGTGAGCTAGATGAAACGAACATTTTACTGTTTCTAATGCTGCTTGTCCTATACTAGTCTTGGCTGTCTCAGATTGTAACAAATGGGCATGTTCACCACAGAAAAAACACATAAATAACTTTTCTTCTGCAAAAATTAACAAATAAGTTTCTTTCTTAAAATTCAGAACTAGATAAAGTATAAACTTAAGTGCCAATTGTTATATAGATAAATGTATACTATGTGGCTTAAGAATAATCTATTGAGCAAATACCACATCACAGAAGGACCCTACGTTAGTCATCTTGAAGATCCCTAGAAATTTATTTAGAAATTCTTAGGAAGCCCTTTTACCACAGGTCTTACTTGATCAAAATTTCCTCTTTATTGTCCATGTTGTGTTTTCAGTTCTTATAATCCATGTACAAGTTTATCCACTTACATACTATATCATCAATTAAATGGTGCTTTTACATGTTTTAATTCTGTCTTACTGTATTCCTAATTCAGAAAATATATGTAAAAAATACAACTGAGTGTTCTCATCAACTCAAAATATCCTTGGATTCACTTTTAAACAATTTTTGTACAAATTTTTTTTGGCACTAATCAAAGTTTCATAAGGTGACACTAAAGTTTATTTTAAATTGGCTTGTGTCACATCCGTGCTGCTTGTATACCAGAGTTCTTAGTGAGCGTCATGATAATCTCATAAACCAAGCAAAATAAAAATAACAAGATTTTAAATACAAGTAGAATTTGTCACTACTAGGAAAAGGATGACATCTTCTACTTTCCCAAATGGACTCAGTCAGTAAGACTTAGAAGAGCGTTGGAAAATGTTATTATGAGATTCACACTACCATTGTAACACAGAAGACAGTGATATAGAACCATGGGACAGCTGTTTTCACAGTCAACAAACAAACAAAAAAAAACCTGCAGCAAAGAGAATTTACAGCATACCGACCCTGAAAGCTGCCTGTAAAAAGTTTTTGCTGAAGTGCAAAACTTCAAAAAAGGCTTAGTGCATCGCTCTGGATATAATGTACTTTTTTTAAGTTCAAGGCCATGAGTCAGAATTTCAGTTCTGCAGTATCTGTAGATTACAAGCATTATATCATGTCTTAGTTCCTCAGCCAAACTGGATATTTTCCTGAAACAAAACTTTAATTTGAGAAAATGCCTGACCTACCCTGACTTCACATACTTACTGACCTGCTTAATACTGGGCATACACTTAAGAACCATGTTGAACCAAGTTTTTAAGTTCTTGAAAGTCTAAGTAATTGCCTTTGATGTCTTCTACTTTTAAAAATAATTAGTAATAACTATTTACACTGCGTTTTTTATCTCTGCAGTAGAAGGTATGATTATATCCATTTTGCTGAGGACAGTGGTGCACAGTTTCTTGACTTAAATTGTTCTTAGCTAAGTAATAAATTCATGGCAGTAGAAGACAGTCCTTGAGTTTCAGTCAACTGCTCTAGCCAGTTCTTAAGCCAGACCAGAAAGCTCTTATGATCTTGAATGAAGAAAGAAAACTTCAAGGCGGGAGACTGTTCTCCCTGACAAATAAAATTTCCACATATTAGTGCTGTCTGCTGCAAAATGCAGCAAGTTCTTTAAAGCTACTTAAAAAAAAAAACCAAAACCAAAAATGTGTCTATAAACGCTCCCACTGTGTTACCCTGAGCATATGCTGTTCAGTACTGGAGTTAACACCAACCCTTTTTGTGTTTGTTCTTATAAGCTTTTTGCTAAAGTTTGAAGAGCGAGCATGTTGCATTTGTGCTTCTTTGTGTGTGTTTTTTCTTGGAGGATGATTTTGGGATTTGGGAGGGAGGGCGTTGGGGTTTTTTGAGAGAAGCAGAGGGAGCCTCGGTCAGTGTCACCAAAGGTGAAAAATCCTTTCTACTGAAATCTGAATTCATCATTAATACCAATTTTTGCATTTGGGTAAACCTAGAAAAGGATAAAGTAAGAGTAATAATTACTTGAAACCCTTCTTTCATGTCATTAGATACGTATGCGGTATCATTTGAGAAGCACTTAATATGACATTTTCGGGCATGGCTAAATTTCCCTAACAGCTTTTGAAACAGTTACAGCTAGTGACATAAAAAATTGAGGCTTTCTGCAATCAGAGGGCTAGTCAGTCTAAATCAGAGAATGTCATGCTTTTGCAGTGGTTTTAGTTTGAAAGAAAGATTTTAAAATGACATTTTCAAAAACAGTGGCTCACTTAGAGTAGAAATTCTGTGTCCATTTTCTTATTCACACAGTGAAACAATGTAATTTTTGTATTTTAGGGTCCTAGGCCCAACTTGTCAAATCCCCATTAGAAAGGGCCACTTTTAGTAATATGACTTGTCAGTAACAAAATGGGGTATGTCCTAGAGATTTCTCTTTATCTGGTTTACAGTGAAAATACAGAACTGTAAAAATAAAAAGAAATACATTTGATCATAAATTTTCAGCTTTGGATGTGTTTTCTTTTTGCTCTGAAAGATGTCATCATCAAATGAAATTTTGTACATACTTATAAATCAACAGCAAATTGAAATTTTGTACATATTATAAATAAAGCCTTGAGTTATTCAGCAGCTTATTTTGAAAATAAAATAGTAATTATTTCATTAAGAGAATGGTTCAGGTTTAATTATCCAAATGCATTGTCTGGAAATTCATTTTCTTCAAAACAGTGACACAACACGTTATCTATTAATTACAGTGAATATCCTCTTGATTATCCGAAACCCTCCTTTCCAATATTATTATGCCACTCAGTTCACTCTGAGATTTATCTTCCTTCATTAGCTTAAGTGTAATTGGCATACTAGTGCTTTTGGGTTTGTTTTTTTTTATTGAAAGGAGCCATAGCTTTTAGAAACTCTCCAGATATCTTGACCAGTTTTGTTTTGAGAAAAAAATTTAGAGACAATGAATTAATATTTTAAAAGAAAAATTCTTTATCCCTTCAACATTATAGCTTGTCACGACAAAGGGCTTCATGTAACACATAAATATACTTACATTTTCTGTTACATAGTGTATGGTATCAGAAACAGCAAACCTATCTGAAAGAAATTTGAATTCTCCTGGACTAATAGGTATAGTATGTTCCTTACTCTGGCATTTGCTACAGGACTTACTCCATCTTACAGAAGTTGATCTTAGAAAAATGGGAATTGAAAATCAAGTCCACCGAACACACATCATTTCCAATATCCTGCTGCTTCTGGAGGTAGAAAAAAAGAGAGGTAAGATTTCCATGTTGTCTCCTAAAGACTAAAGAATGAGTTAAGGCAACCTGAGCTTTCCTGTCACAAAGAGATGACAAACTAATACTCTGATTCAATCTAGGATACAGCTCTGAATACAGATCACAGGGACACTTTACACAGACAATAAGAAGAATAGCCAAACATTAATCTTTTGGTAGAGTTTTTAAAAAAATAATATAACTTGTACTTTTTTTAGCAGTTGTCATTTAGAAAAGGCTCCACTTTCATTTTACTTTCTATTGCTCTCACAGTCTTCAGCTTAACAAGATACAGTAATGTTAACAGACCATAATTGGCAGAAGACTGTGTCTCAAATGTCTTCCTCACTTGGAAAGATCATATCAAAAGGTCTAAACCAAGCTATTTTGTGCACATGCCACCTCATCCCTAGTGAGGAGAGAGGAAGAGTGCTTACACAGGCAGTCCTGACCCTCCTTTTCCATTTGGGACTCTGCTATGAATTAAGATTTGATCACTACATCTTTTGTTGCTTTTATGCTGCTTTTATCAGTTCAATATCAAAATTCAACTCAAGTTCATGAGAGTTGGAAAAAGCCCAATAAGACATTCTATTCTGAGTGGAAGGATATAGTGAGATGTTACTCAACTATGACTTACTGTACAGGATATTTTGAAAATAGTTAACAGGATACAAGTATTATGCAGTCTGCCCAATAGTTCTAAAGATCACTGCCTAGGGTTTTTACAAATTTAATGTGAAGCAATGATTTACTTGGCTGATATTCCTGCTTTTACTGTGTCTTGGACAAAATAAGACTTTTGGAGCATGTGTAGAAATCAAATATTCATAAAATGTGTTTAGCTACTTTAACTTTTCAGAAGAAACTAGAATTGGTTGTGTCCAAGTAGATGAATGTATTTTCTAAATGTTTTCTGAGTTCAAAATTGGTTTAACAATTACGTAACTTCTACAATTCATTGGTTTAACTTTCTTAAAATATGAATATAAATATGACATTTTTGTAACCGCCACTGTGAACAGATTAGGAAATTATTTGTGAAACTAGATGTATTTCAATTAGAATCTATTTTCATGTGGCTTTGGGACTGCATTTTGTAAGCTTTTCAGGTACTGGAGTGAGGAATGTATTACAGTTCTCAATGTGGCATTTTTTCAGAGGAAAGGACTGTTCACACTGTCATTCGCGTGGTGAATTGATTTATAGATAGCTATGTAACATTTCAATCAACTCACTGGCATGTTCTAAATTCTATTAATATAACTACAGCTTGTGATTGTTCAGCTTCAGGTATGTTGAACTAAATCTAATCTTGCCATACTGCCAGTGATTTCAGTGAATTTGAGTCAAACATTTTATCTCCAAACTGGAGTGTATATGTTTTTTGACCTCTGGACATATGTCTTGGAAGGTGACAACATGATGCCTTTTGTTTCTTTTTTTTTTTTTTTTTTTTTTTTTTTTTTGGCAGTTAAGTGCTAGAATTCTTTAAGCTAAGGTCTAGTAGAAGTTGTGGTGGTTCATGTGTTTTTATGGGCATTTATCTCAGTGAGCAATGTTTTTGTTCACCCTCTGGTTTTGGCTAATGAAAACAAGTGAATAATTGAATTATGTGCTGGAAAAAATAGAGCCAAATTGATCTCTGAGTTGTTCTGTTTACACCAGGGTATTTACATCCTAGATAGCTTTCCCTATTGTATTAAAGAATTCTGGGAAGGCTGCAAAACAGATCAGTCAGTCATATATGAGTGCAGACTGTTTTGTTTTCACAGTCGGGACTAATGGTTGTTATCTAGTCTCCAGCCTATTATGACATGGTTTTGTTTTCTGTCTGTCTTTGTCAGAATGCTGTGTCTAGGAGCAAAGTGCTTAATCAGTTACACTGAAATGCTTGTTTTCCAGCACTGAACTGTACTGAAGTTAGACATTAGAAAAAACTTTTTTTTTTAATCTTCCATTCTATTAAATAAATACTAATGTCCTACTAATGTACTTACCAGTACAAAGCAAAGGCTACAATATTCTGTTTGCTGTTATTTTGAGCTTTAAACAGCAGCATTGTATTTGTTGCTGGTTCAACGGTTTCCAGACAGTGCTTGATGTGATAAGTCACTTTAATATGTAAGCATTTTCACAAGGTTAATTTTATAGGACTAAGCATTTCTTTGTACAGTGAAGTTAAGTTTTGGAAAATTTTGTCAAAACATTTTCTGTTTTCTAAAATGTTAACCGATTCTGAAACAACTTTGAACAGAACGTACCTAGGTACACTGAGATTTGGATTCACCCTATCTAACTCTAACTACTCAGTATTAATTACTGCGGAAACACAGCCCAAGATCTGTTCATTGACATAATGCCTGGCAACACATTTGACCTGGATCAAATATGTGCACATGATCCATATCTGTTGAATTAGGCAGAGTACACAATACGAAGTTCACTACCTTTATGCTTTTACGCTGTCTTTATGCCAGCCAATGGTGGGGAAGTGATTAGAGCAACTGGTTTGACGTGAGTAGCATTAGCTAATCAGTAGAAAAATAACCATTCAGAATTATTAAACCCCTTCAGTCCAGCAGCATCGGTTTTATAGTGGATCAGTGCTTTGAATAATGGGGCTCTGATATTTTTGATCTGTATTAGAAAACTGAAAGGCTGCTGTGCCATTGACTCTTAACCTTAATTGAAGCTGGGGTTCCAAAATGCCAGCCTAAGCAGTCTGTACCCTCTTCAGCTTTCCTTTAGCTGCTTTTTCCCATCTCTGTATCATTCCTTTTGTTGTCAGTAAAACTATCCTGCAGCTGTGTGTTGAACCCATTGGGAAATTTATCCGGCTGAAAACCAACTTCTTTCCCCCTTATATTCATCCAGGTGAAGTCCCTGTGCCAGTTCACTGTTCAGCCGGGCAAAGGCTTATAGAAGTATGAACGGTCAGGGAAGAGACAGCAGAGGTGAGCCCTGGGGGCAGGAACAGCCCGGCTGCCTAAAGTGAAACCACAGCTGAAGGTGTTCTATTAGGATGCAAGTCACTCTGTGCTGCCTCTAGGTATTAGAAAGAGACAGATGAATTGAGCAGATAATTCAGTCCACTTTCAATTTACATTACCTTATGGAGGTGTCTGTATATTTTTGTTGATTGTAGAGATATGCCAGGGTGGCTGACTTCCTGGCAGATCACTCAGCAAGTGTGGACAGCTGGTGGAATGAATTTAGGCCTAAGAGCTACAACTGCGGTTGGCCTGGAACATTTAATCTCTTCTTTTGAGTGCAACCTTCCAAATGTCAAGAAAATGTTTGTTTCCTTTTCTCCAAATCCTGATGATCTCAAATATTTGCCTAGAGCTGACCACTGTATTTCACTTCCTTGCCAATCAAGGTACCCGAGTGGAAAAATGTTTCCAACTTCTGCAAACTTTACTCCCAAGTGCAAAATTGTTACCTGTTCTGAACATACTTACCACTGTTTCATGAACAGGAGACCACATGGCTGTGTACTGAGTCAAGCTGACAGTTGCTCAAGTCCAGGATCTTGTATCAGATAGTGGCAAAGTAGATGTCAAGTGAAACATGACAGAGCACGCCAACCCATAGAGATGCTTTTCCAGAATACTTTCTCAGCCTCTAAGCATTTAATGTAACAAAAATGAAGTTTCAAAAAGGTATGAATGTGAAGAGCCATAAATATTCTTTCCACAATCCGTTTGCCTGTATCTTACCTTTTGATGTGCACTGCAGCGCATTCTGGATCTTGGTGTCCTGCCATCTAGACCAGTATCCATTCATGTATTCATAGCATGTTGTGACTCCTTTGAGATGTACGTTTAGTTTTCTGTTCCAGGGAAATTGTAGAGTCAGAGGGTGGGGCCCGCATCTTGCCTGGGCTTGTCCCAATATGGAATCAAGATGCATTCAAAATTTGGGTACTAAACCACTCCCAAGTAAAGCAAAATGCGGGTTGTGCATATAGGAATGTTCTCAGCAGCTATCTAGCACCTTTTTGTAGTCTTGGAAGTGTTTGTTTGGCATTGCAAAGAAGCCAGGAAATAACATATCCTCTTCTAGAAGTAGCTGCTTCTGGTTTGAGAGAAACTGATGACAAATTAGGTGCAATCTGACTCCTGTATTACACAAAAAGGTCTTCCTTCCCAGCACATGAGGCATAGCACTCTGTCCTGTAACAACCAGCAGTTCAAGACAGACATCCTGAGAGCAATAGCCCAGTACTTACAGAATAGTGCTCTGGGAAGGAACCGTGGTTTTCTCAGTATCCTCTAATACAACTAAAGCAAGGTTTGATGCTATGTGGGATTGGGACAGAGTGATATTTAATCATGCTACCATATCGTGCTACAGTCTTTAGGAGTGTGGTTTTATTGTGATTTCTTATGACTGACAGTAAAAGAATAAATCATGTTTCAGATGTGTTGAGGAATCCCACCATGAAGTGACCACCTCCTTCAGTGCAGTAGAAATGTTAACCTATAGAGAGGGTAATGTAAATATATAAATGTAAATGTCTATTTTGAGATAATAAAAAAATACCTTGGATATTGCCAGATATGGATGACATTTCTTGGTTCCTTTATAACCATGAATTTAAATATAGAATTATTTTGGAAGGCTTTGTATCATTTAACTATTAAAATGTTAGTGTACATTTTTAAGTACTCGTGATGTACTTCTTTACACATCATTGGTTGAGTTATGAGTGGAAAGATACATAGAAAGCTAAGTGACAGGAAGTTTTCTTCTGAGGTGTTCTAAAAGCTAGAACTTTGTTTTTTCAGTATCTTCTTTTACTGAGCTGAATTCTGATTAATAGCATTTTATGGCTTAATGTGATTGCATTAATATCGTAGAGTGTTTTCCTTTGAGAGGCTAAAGGTATAAAGAATCTTTCCTTTTTGTCTTGTACGGGTTTTCTTATACAGAGAGATTACAGTTTTAATAGGATATATATTTAGATCTTTTAAAATTTTGTGTCGTACAAAGAAGGTCAGCCTTAATGGATTTAAATGAAGTACATGCATTGACGTAACTTATTGTGGGTGAATATAAGACAATATGCAAAACCTGAATTAGATTAAACAGAATTAATATTCCATAACTTCCATCTTTTGGTGGGGAAAAGAGATTTTGCATTTAAATTCTTAAATAACTGTTTCTGCGTATGTTGTGTTTCTTGCCTTGCTGCAGTAGTGTAAAGTTAAATATGAAGTGCTTTCTTGCTATGCGAGTCTTCTTGTCATTCACTATATAGAAGACCTAAGATGTGTGCTATTAAGAAGGAAGATGAGCAAGCAGTACACATTCTTGCTTGTGCTTGTGACAATATAGACAAGTCCATCTTCAAAGAAGGTGTAAAATAACTGAGGGACTCCCTCATGTGTTTTTATTAGATGGCCAAAATAATTAGCATAAAGCCTTAACTGGTTTTGCCTTGTCAAACCCAGATATCTTGCGTTTGTCACTCTCAGATAAAGCCCTTTTACTCATTCTGGGGTTTTTTGCTTCTCTTTGAAACATTACAAACACAATCAAGAGTGCTTTGGAGCAGTGGTATGTAGTGTCAATCTGGCAGATTCCAGACTAGTGCTAAAGTATTCTGGTAGCTTTGCCTGCAGATGGAGAGGAGGCTGCTTTGAATGCTTTCATCCGCATAATAGTTAGAGTTGGTATTGCTACCCATGTGGTCTATTTTGCTTTCACTGAGAGACACAAGGATTTGAAAGTTTTTGCCATTTCTGTTTGAGGAGGCCAGAAATGTAGATGCTGTTACATAGCTGTAAACATACACCTCTTGACTATACCATTTCATCTGTTAAAAGTTCCAAATTCATTTGTTGCTGCTTTCTGGCCTTCTGTTTATCCTTGCCTCTACATCAGTTATGTTCTAAATGAAAAAGTCCCCAACATCTGTCACATGCAAAGAAAGGTTGTTAATTCTTTTGCATTTGAGACTTTTTACAGAAACATGGAAAAACAGAAGCTTACAAATCTTCACTCTATAGTAACAGTTCTTCCACTGCTAGAAGCAAAGAGAGGAAAATGTAATCGCTGGTAAAAAGGAATCCATAAAACCTTATCCAGCTTCTTTCTGGTATTGTCTTCCAGTTTAATATGTCATTTACCAAAACTAGTCAATAAAAGGAAACTGGTTTTGGTGCAGTTTTACCCATGTGTTTCAAACTTCTGAAACAGGTCTGTCTAATCTATGCCAGCACAAGTTGTTTGACATGATTTTCAATACCAAATTGAAGGTGGGGTGGGAGGAACACAACATGTTATTGTCACAGAATATGTGCAAGAATTAATTTTTACTAATTTTTTTTTGTTAAACATTATACTCAGTTTTCTTGTATTATGTCTCACAAGGACTGTACTTAGGTTTTTTGGTTCTAGCAGTGGCTGATACTGACTGACTCAAAACACATGGAATTCTGTAGCCCTGAGAACTTCTAATAGCTACAGTGAAAATTTTTTTCCAAATCCTTCCAAAAGTTTCAGTTTCTTTCTGACCGAAGACTTACAATAGTGAGCTGCAGATTAGAGGGGTTTAACAGTAAACCAATTGCTATTGGAAAAACTAACATTTTTAGCCAGTAATAAATGAAGATCAGACATCTGGTATTATATGTACCCAGTTTGTACTCTTCTAGGTCTGCAAAAATTAAACATGCTGTAGGTCAGAACCTCTAGCAAGCCAGAGCATGTTCATGCTCCAGTTTGTCGCTGAGTGAACTAAGATTTGTATAACTCCTCAAACTCTCCTGCTTTACTACAGCATTATTTCCAGGATGAGCAGCTATGGGACGTTCCTGCTTGGAAACTTCTCTGAGGCTAGGGATCACGAGGCTTCTTGACTCTGACTCATAACAGATAGCTCTTTGGGAGTTTCTGAAAGACCTCAAGTCTCCAGACCTAAGGCAGACCAAATAGCAAGACTGGATGTTGGTAGCATTATTATTGAGGTCTGGATAGCTGCTGACTAAACTTGTCTGTTTCAGTTGGCAGCAGAAGGGAACCTTAGAAAGCACAGTAGCCATAGCTTACAGTTTTCAAATGAAATATTGTCAAGTTTCAAGTACTGGAACATTTTTCACTTCGTACTGTCGTTCTAATTTGGCCTGTCATTTTTCACTTCGTACCGTGATTCTAATTTGGCCTGTCATTTTTCACTTCGTATTGTCATTCTAATTTGGGCTTTGATTACTTCGAAAATTACCAGCAAATAAACTTGATTTCCTAGCCAACAGTTATGCTGATCGTTTTTTTTTTTTCTATGTTGCATCTGTGGGAGTTGGGGGAATGTAGCATTTTGTTTGTTTGGGTCCTTTCTCTTCTAAGACAAGTCTACAGTAGAAACTTGCTTTGACTTTTGTTTATCAGGACATCTACAACTGCTGTGTGAGCAATCCATGCATACCACGTGCTCATCTTGTGTAGTTACTTCTGCATTTTATCATTGCAGCTGCACAGCAATACTTTTAGAGTATTTTCTCGTGGTTATTTTAGGAAGACTGGAATTCTGATATTTAAGGTCAAACTGAAAAGTTCCAGTGCATCATCTTGTTTTGTCCCATCATCTCTTTTGTTACTGTAAGCCAGGCACATTTTGAAAATGGTCTCTCAAGAACTGGCAAGTACCCAACTCTTGGCATAATTAAGGTATGCAAGCTACAGCATCACAGGTCTTGGGACCTATCTCTCAGTTAGTGTTCCTCCTCACTCATCTGTTCAGATAGCTGCTTGTATAGGTGTCTTTGCACTAGGTGGAAAGATGCACCTGTACGTACTCCCTGACTTCAGAAAGCATAGAAGGGCACAGCAGTGTGTGATGTGTGGCCAGTGATGACCAGCACACTGCTGGTTTCTCAGCCTCCCCTAGGCTGCTGTCACAAAGGACAGTGCTTTTCACCACTAACATTTCTGTGGCAAGGTGATACACAGACAGCATGATGCCATATAGATAAACAAATGGTTAAGGGGTATGGCAGGTCAACGTGCAATACTGATGGGGAGGGCTTGACAGAGGTGCTGTGCTTGTTTCAGGACACTGGTGCTTCCAGACTTCATCCCACATCTCAGTAAACCCATTTCCAAAGTAGATATAAAGTGTGAAAGCAACAAAAATTTTGCAATGAGGAATCTAATCTAGCTTAATTCAAAGTAACTCACAACTAATGTAGGTAGTGTAGGTGGTCCTGCGAATTCTTCGTTCTTACAGGTTGCGGGCAAATTCTCTTTAACAGCTTTGCATCAAGTATGTACAAGGATGAGTTGTGTAAATTGTCATATGTGAAGACAAAGACCAATTTTTAATTTCATCTGAAGACACAATAAAACTCCTAGGAAAAGGATGTAATGACTCATGCAAGAGTAATCACGGTTCATGCAGGGCTGCCCAGCTACCAGTCCCATTGCTTAGCACCCAGTCATGTAACTAAGGAAATTACTTCTCCTTTTCTAGTTCTTATTCATAAAACATGACAATGAAGTATGACATTACTTCCTATGTAATTACAGTGCCTGAAAATTTCCTGAGTTTTTAGAATCAGCCAATAGAGACCATCTTATGTGCTAACCACTCTGAGTTTTTGGCATGCTTGTAGGTGTTTTTTACCTGAACTGTGGAATGTATGATTTAGATAGAGAAGCAAGACATTTTCCTTTATGCAATAAGGAAAATAATAATGTGCACTCCTGCAGCATCTTCCACTTGATAAGCTCATAAAGTACTGTACAGTCTTTCCCGTGAAAAATATCTACCACTGATGTATGTTACAAAAACGTAGGTGTAGGTAATATAGGAAGTAAGCGGGTCAGAATACTAGAACTGAAAGTGTAATCCAGGTATCTCAACTCCTCTTTCTGTATTCTCACCATAATTCCATTTTTCTTGCACAGGACATATTAGTGAGGCATTTTGTTATCCCAGATGGGATCACGGTCTATTGGTTTTTGGTTCCTTTCTCTTCCTGCTGCTCTTCCCCTCCCTCCCCCAGGTATATCTTGAAGAAAGATTGTGCCTGAAATATCCTATGCCTGCCTTAAGGAACCAAAGTGGGGTTGCTCCGGGAAGGGGAGCACCAGTCAGAAACGCCACTGTGAGCTTCCTTTACATCAGTATATTAGATAAATGTAATTTTCTAATCTTCTGTCTCCTCTTCTTCCCTTACTGCGTATTTGAGTCCTCTCTGTCTCTAATTTTTTTCTCTTTTATTTTATACTAAACTTCATCTTACTTGAGCTTTCTTATGCAAAGATTTGGGAGAACTCCCAGACTTCTCTAAGAACCTTCCTCTGCTACTTCTGCAATATACGCGATGGCTAAAGAATCTTGTCTTGATGAGCTAAATGTTTCTTAAGCTCTAGCTACGCTTCAGAGGAAGGCCCAGTGCTTTTTCTGTCTTGAATTGCTTCATTTTTTGAAAAATTCATTTTGCTGTAAGGTATTTTAGATAGCTCAGATTGCAAAATTTGGTGTTCTGGACAACGCATAAAAGCCCAAAATACAAAGGGGTAGATATCCTACTTCTACCCAGTACCCAGAGATGTCACTATGGTAAGTCACCATGTAGAACTCTAATCCTGCTGTTGTCACTGGATATTAGCTTAACTTGTTTGGAGTGAGAATGCTACGGTTTCATTTATTTTTGATGATTGGTTTGATAATACACAGAGGCCCTGGAAGATGAATAATCTGCTCCTTAATGACATTTATCATTTAGATAGTTTAGGACCACAACTTCAGCAACATCATGTGATCTGGCTCTGAAGTAGATACATCAGAAGAAGCTTAATAAATCTGGTCCTGGTAAAAATGGAGAAAGAGAGTGAAAGGATTGAACATTAGATTGAAATGAAAATAGTACGTGAAGAGGATGTCCCAAAACAGAAGAACTATACGACTAGTAGGGATTAAATATTTTATGTCAAAATCAATTAAATGTTTGGTTAGGCAGAGAAATATTTGCCTCTGGGAAGCTAATGCCAATAGAGGTTTGCAGAATGTTGGCTTATGAATTCTGACAAGAGGGAAAAGAACAGTGTTATCAAAATTGCTTTGGACAACTGGAATAACTGCGGCAAAACCAGAGAAATGTTGGCCAGGCAGCCTGAAAGACTGAGCCAACAGGAAAGAGACAAACACAATGTTAAAGAAAAAAAATTGATCTAGACAGTGCTTTAAAAGTCAACTGAGCGTGCCTTGACTTCCATTTAAGCAAAAGCCCTTTGGCTGAGCCAGTGGTACAGCTGAGGGTGCCTGAGGTAATGTGTTAAAAATGAATGTTCTATCTATAGTTATCTGATTGTTTTAAAGGGTATAACTTACAAAAGGAGGTTAACTAGCTATCTGTTCTGCCAATAGCTCTCGATCCTTTACAGCTATTTGACTCTTTGTTTTAGAAAATGCGTTTTATACCACCAACCTGTTGCACAGATAACTTCATGTAACATGGTGGGATGAGGGAAAAGTCTGCTAATGTACGTAAATTGTGTGTGTAAAGTATGTAATAGACCCTGAATTTTCCGTCAACAGGGTGGATGTAGGAAACTTAATTTTTGCTGCAGTGCTAATTTGGAGGACGAAATTATGGAAGTCAAGTTCTTAAATCCATGGAAAAGGGCAACGAGAGGTCACCGCACGCGAACGGCTTGTGTGCCGGGGGTTCGGCGAGGCTCAGCCTGAGCAGCCTGCCGAGGGGTGTGGTTGGAGCGCCGTAAATCACGGCCGGGCGCTGGCGGGGCGGCTGAGAGCGCCTGCGGCCGCCGCGCTGCCTGAGCGGCTGCACGCAGCGCGGGGCGGCGGGGGGCGGCGGAGGCCTGCGGGGGCCGGCCCGGCGCCACCGCCCCGCGCCCGCCGGGGCCGCGCTCACCGGGTGAGTGGCGCCCGGGAGTCGATCTCGTTTGCTGGGGTGAAAACGGGAGAGTCACGGAGCCAGGTCCGTACTTTCGCGGGGCGGGCGAGTGAGCGATAAGGCGCTCATAGAAGGCTTCGCTTGAGTCACTCTGAGTCCGGTTATCGCGGACCGCTCTTCTTTAGGGCGGGCTGGTGCAACGCTGCGCGCCGGCGCCTACCGCGGCACGGCCATACCTTGGGCTTTCCTGAGAACGTCCCGTTTACTGGAAGCGCTCCGGACCGCTGGTTGTTGCGAGTCCGACCTCCGGCCACCCCTTCCTCCTGCCCGCTCCCCACGGCACCGCCGCCCGCGGGGCTGCGCAGCCCCGAGGGGACCTGGACGGGACTCGCTGCCAGGAGGTCGCTTGAGCGGGACAAAACCTCCGACTAGTCCTCAGAAGGCCTGGAAAGAAGCAGCAGCGATCAGACCGGTAACTGTGGGGACAGCGTTGTCCTCTGGGGCAGAGAATGAGAAGCTGGTTGTGCGTGTGAGGGTCCCGCCGCCCCTCCGCCGGTGTCGGGGCAGGGAGCGGGGGAGCTGGGCGAGCCCTGGCCCCGGCGGCGCTTGGCTTGCGGGCTGCGGGAAGCGTAGTGGCAGTAACTGCTGAGAGGTTTGGTCCGATGCTTGGGGTTTACAGGAATGGATCCCGTGGAAATCTATTAAATGCTCTGGAAGCATAAAGCACCGGTGTACTCGAGATGCCGAGATACTTCACCGAGCAGAGAGAAAGGAAATGCTGTGTCTTTTTTTTTTTTTTTTTTTTGTCGGTTAAAGAGGAGCGTAGGTAAAAGCACTTCGTTCTCTCCAAATTCATCATTTCCATAAGTCGGTTTTCAGTTCAAAGTAATTAAGTGCTTGCTTACTGCTGAAAAGTTTTTTTTAAAGACTTCATTTTCAGTTAGAGTAGGTTGTTTTGTGGGGGTTTTTTTCAGTAACATCGTGGGAACAGAGAAGCAGGAAAAATAATAAATGACTTCCTATACTAGAGGAGAAACAAAAGCTTGTAATTGGAAACATTAGCTGAAAAACGCATAGATTTGACTGTAACCTTGATGAAGTTCTCTCTTTCTGCCAGCAAAATGGGGAGAGAATGTTTATTTCAAGTCAAGGCTTGATACCGTTCAGCTAACTGGTTGGGCACTTAAGTTTCTGAGATAATTTTGTAGTATAGGCCAAATGAGGAGGTCTCTACTCATTATTGAATCCTCTTAAATGATCACTTTTTCATGGCATTTTTTATAAATATCAAGGCATTCTACATGTGAAAACTCATGAAAAGAAGTGTGGGATTTATCTGTTTCTCTCATCTCAAAACAGAGAAATTTCAAAGATAACTTATCCTAGCCTGCATGCTTTCTGTTGTCTGAGAATAATAGTTAAAGAAAACATTTTAAATAGATTGTCGGGTTACTGGGCAAGGATGTATGGGGGGTGGAAATGGTATGATATATATATAAGGAGAGAGAAAGAGCACAAACATTTTGGTAGCCTTTCAAGACCCTCTGGAAGCACTGACCTGTCTGTAATCTTGTGGGGAGGTTTTGATGTTTGACAGACTCATGTTTTTTCTGATAGTAGCTTAAAGCCTTTGAACTATTGCGTATGCTTTCCCAATCTATTTCTCCTTATCATAATAGGCTGTAGGTTCTTGAACCTTAATATTCTTCTCAAAGTCCTTTTGCCTGTTTGCTATAGCAGCTGCTGCATCTGTTTATCTTGTTTAAAAAAAAAAAAGGCAGAAAAAACAGGTTGTAGAAAGGTGCTTCTAAGCCATTTTGGGAGCAGGAATCCTCTTTTTTGTTATACTACATTGCTTCTAGGGAGACAATTAACATGAAATCTACCTTGAGTTTATAGTGGCAATAGTTTTAACTGTATTTCTTCCTATGATATGTTAACTTTAGTGGCTTCTCAGTCACGCTTTTTCTGTTTCCCTAACTCACTCTCTTACTACACAAAAAATAAATCTGAGGAAATTGATCTGGTTTTTGTCCTGAACTTGACTTTCTTCACCATTAAGGTTGGTCACTTTCATTATTTCCCATGTGCATCTGCATAGTGCATGCAAATGTGCCAAGTAACTTAGCAGGGAGAAAAGAGTAATATATCTCCCACTGATCCTAATTTATTGTTACTGGTTTTGAGGGAGGGAGGAGGTTGTGAGGAGATTTGCTGTGTCAAAAGTAAGTAGGATTTTCACAAAAATTGGTTCTGTCTTGTAAAAACATAAAGAATATAAGGCAGTTGTTCCTCAGTTGGATGTATTATACCATGTTCAAGCCCTCTTAGCTTCATAGCATGTATAATGATAAAGACACGGTAAGACTTTGCATAAAGTATTGTACTGTTGGTGATACGGTAACACCAAGTATAGACTTCAGAGACTTTCACCTAACAGAGAGAATCAGCCGGGCTGCAGGTCACTAAGACTTTGAGAGAAGTGTGAATCTTTTAATGTCCAAAACTGGTTTAGATATAACTCAGAGATTTGAGGTATCTTGATTCAGAACTCTGAAATTGCTTTTCTGTTTCCTTTTATGAGGTTTCCGTTAGCATGAGCATATACAGCCTTGGACTGTTTGACATACCATTCCTAAATCTCTGAGACCAAACTAGAGATTTCCCTTTCCCTCACTTCCCCTCCTTCAATGTATTGAAACAAGAAAGTAGCAGCCGTTGCCACTAGTTGTGTTATGTTATGGTATGGAAGGGGCCTTTATTCTTGCACCTTTATCAGGTTGACTGAACCATCAGAACACTTCTTCAGACTGTGTGAACATCAGAAAGTTTTCATGAACTCAATGATGCGAAGAGATGCACACCCCATCGGATTAGAGCTTGGTGCATGTTTGGTCTTGTCCGCCAGATATGTATTTTATTCTCTGTCCAATCTCCTACTGTTTTCCTAAATGCCATGTTGATTTTAAAGACTTCTTCGTTTGTATTCCCTCACCCACATTCATAACAAAAAAACTAGAACATGTCAGAAGTTACCTGGAAACCTTTCATGCCTTCCAGTTCTCTGAATTCACAATCTGACTCCTGCAATTCCATTCCCATATACTTTCCCAAATTACAGACTGAAGAAAGAGAAATGCCACTCTCTATATAAATAAAAATTCGCTTAGCATTTTTATCGTTGTATTGGCATGACTCAATCTTGTTTGCATCTAATTAAGGGAAACTTGTATGACTTCCAAAGTGCTCTGTTTTCTTAGATGCTGCATTTTGACAAACAGGAATGTGTACACTTAAATTTCAGTTCCTTTTGGGCTATCGTTCTGCTGTAATTTCTACCATTTCCTTTGTTGATTGCATGATGGCAGGTGTTCAAAGCACACTGTCTCTTAGGGAGTAAAATTTTCAGGGTTTCTATATCTAGTGAAGTCAAACATTCTTTGAATCATACGCTAAAGTATTTGAGACATTCCAGAGTCTTCAGCTGAAGAGGCTCCCTCCTTGCAGTGTTTACATTCAAAACGAGAAAAATGTAAGGATAGTTGGCAGGACTTTTGTTACTGAGCTAATTGTTGTAGTTTTTGGTTTACATTTATGAAGAATACATAATACAACAGCACATAGGCAGGCAGATAAATGTATGGGTAGGAGTTAGCAGATCTGTTCTTTTGGGGGGTTGGGGTTTTGGGTATTTTTTGTTTTTTTGAGGGGTTTTGAAGGGAGGCTTGCTCAAAATATTATCAAAGCTTCTATACACACATAGTTGTGGCTAAGTGTCTTGCAAGTTCTTGAATGTAGGTATTTCATGCTAACTTTGGAACTCTAATTTGATTCCTCAAAACGAAACTCAGGTGTGAATTTGAGGATTGGGTATTGAATTTGTAAATCATGAGGTATTACTGAGAGTGACTTAAAAGGTTCAATGATTAGGACATAACTGAAGGAGTTTGGTTTTCTTTCTTAGGAAGGGCTTCTTAGAAGGAGAGGTTAAATGGAAAATGCTGTACTTCAGAGCGTCGTTGTTTATTTGTTGAAAATTCTCAGACTGTTGGATTGAAAACCTGCTGGATTGCTATAATAATTATCCTGTGATTTGTTTGGGAGAGGGAATTCTCAGCTTTCATTATGGATCCTCAAACATGAAGTGGTCAACAGTTTACTGTCATCAAGCTTTTGTTGGTTATATTTATACCTGCTTGATCTTGATACCCATTTGCATGAAATGTCATGTGTTCCATTTCAGCATAGTGGTGGCAATCTTGCAGGAAAGCCTAAGGAAAATCTCTCTAACTGGACAACCTGCACTTCAATAGTCAGAATTCAGAGGTTTAGAGGTGTTTTTTATAAACCAATAAGGAAGTATGATTATTAAGTACAGAATCTTAGCAGCCCCCAAAAGGAGAGTAACAGTGTGTTTATGCAATACGAGGTAGCTAGCCTCCAATTTTTCAGACTCTTTATAAATGGTGTTTGTTGCCTTACTCCAGTAAATGCATAAAGCTGAGTTTTCAAATGGTTGTGTGAATTTGAAGAAGCTTCTCCCACCCCCCCGCC